>CAUYQU010035430.1:0-32165 GCA_963574635.1 Cheracebus regulus
TGGTTTTCAGCTCCATCAATTCACTTATATTCCTCTCTAAGTTGTCCATTCTCATTAGCATTTCGTTAAATCTTCTTTCAAGGTTCTTAGTTTCTTTGCATTGGGTTAGAACATGTTCTTTTAGCTCACAGAAGTTTCTTATTATCCGTCTTTTGAAGCCTGATTCTGACAGATCATCACACTCATTATCCGTCAGGTCTTGTTCCCTTGCTAATGAGGAGGTGTGATCCCCTGTAGGAGAGGCATTCTGATTTCAGGTGTTCTCAGCCCTTTTGCACTGGTTTCTTCCCATTTTTGTGGATTTATCCACCTGTCGTCTTTATAGTTGCCAACTTTCAGATTGGGTCTCTGAGTGAACGTCTGGCTTGTTGGTGATGAAGTTTTATCTGTTTCTTAGTTTTCCTTCAGTGGATGCCCCCTTCCCCGCAGAGCTAGGTCTTCCTGGGTTCAGCTGTGCTTGTTGTGAAACTTTCAGTCCTCAGCGCTTTCAATTGCTGTTCTCCTTGTGGGAATGGGACCAGCTGAGCCTGACTAAAAGGGCACCCAGTCCCGTACACACCTCACTGAGAAGTGCCGCGCTGAGGCACCAGCAAAACAGCCACGCCAGCCAAAAGAGTTGCACTGGCGACCTGTGTGGCTCCTCTGCCGGGAATCTCCCAGTTTGTGGGCAACAAAACTTCGTCTGAAATTGTGGCGTCCACTTGCTCTCTGCGCTTTCACTGGGAAATCCTGAGCTGCTGCTACGTGGCCATCTTGGATCTCTCTCCCAAAATATATATTTTTAAAACAGCCCGACATGGTGGCATGCACCTATAGTCCCAGTGACTTGGGAGGCTGAAGTGGGAGGATCACTCGAGTCTGGGAAGTTGAGGTGCAGAAAGCCATGATTGCATCATTGCACTCCAGTCTGGGTGATAAAGCAAGACTCTGTCTCAAATAAATTAATAACTAGTGCTGGGAAAAACAGAATATCTGTACACAGAAGAATGAAATTAGACCCCTATCTCTCACCATACACAAAATCAACTCAAAATGGATCAAAGGCCTAAATGTAAACCCCAAAACTAAAAAAGTACTAGAAAAAAGCAGAGGGGAAATGCTTTAGGACATTGCTCTGGGAAAATATTTTATGAATAAGACCTCAAAAGCACAAGCAACAAATGCAAAAATAAATGGGATTATATCAAACTAAAAAGCTTCTACACAGCAAAGAAAACAATCAACACAGTGAAAAGATAACTTACAGAATGGGAGAAAACATCTGCAAACTACTCATCTGACCAGGGATTGACATCCAGAATACACAGGAACTCAAATATCTCAACGCAAAAAATAAAAATTAAAAAAAACCACTATGATTAAAAAATGGGCAAGTGATCTGAACAGACATTTGTCAAAAGAAGACATACAAATGACCAACAGGTACATGAAAAAATGCTTAATATCACTAATTATCAGGGAAATGTAAATCACAACCACAATGATATAACGTCTCACTTCCATTAGGATGGCTATTATAAAAGAAAAACAAAATGCTGGCAAGGATGCAGAGAGAAGGGAACTCTCATACACTTGTTGGGAATGTAAACTAGTACAGCCAGTAGGGAGAACAGTCTGGAGGTTCCTCAAAAAACTACAAATAGAGCCACAATATGATACAGAAATTCCTCTACTGGGTATTTATCCAAAGGAAAGGAAATCAACATATTGAAGAGAAACCTGCATCCCTATGTTTACCTCAGCACTATTCATGACAGCCAAGATATGGAATCAACCTATGTGTCCAACAACAGATGGATGAATAAGAAAAATGTGGTATATAAATATACGATGGAGTACTATTCAGCCATAATAAAGAATAAAATCCTGTAATTCAGGGCAACATGAATGGAAATGGAGGGCATTATATTAAGCAAAATAAGCCAGGAACAGAAAGTCAAACACTGCATGTTCTCACTCATATGTGGAAGCTAAAAAAAGTTGATCTCATAGAAGTAAAAAGTAGAATAAAGGATACTAAATGCTGAGAAGAGTAGGGGGAAGAGGGAGATAGAGATTTGTTAAAGGATACAAATGGATAGGAGAAATAAGTTATAGTGCTCTATACTACTACGGAATGACTATAATTAACAGTATCTTGTAGTTTCAAATAGCTAGAAAAAGGATATTGAATGTTCCCAACACAAAGAAATGAAATGTTTGAGGTGATGGATATGCTAATTACCCTGATTTGATACATACATATTGTATGTATCACAACATAACTATATATCTCATAAATATGGACAATTATTATGTGTCAATTTAAAATTTTCTAAATGAAAAATTTAAAAAAAATTCTAAACCAACTTGGGCCTGGTTTACAGAAGGGTGTCCACATTACACTAGTACCAGTATACTCACTCAGAGATGCTGCTGGAGGGAAATGGTGAAGAAACGCCCAGAGGGCAGAAGTTTTAGCAGTACACCTTGAAGTCCTCTCAGCCAGGAAGGAGGGGTAGCTTGTGGTACAGGTGTACACTCGTCTGTGGACAGTGAATAATGCTTTGGTCGCCTTGTCACGAAATGGAAAAGAACAAGACTGATAACAAGGAAGACAAGAAGAGACACTTGCACAGATCTTTCAGAATGAGCACTAAATGTGAAGGAATTTGTGTGAGTGCTTACCAAGATACAGCCACTGTAGAGGAAGCCTCAATAATAAGGGTGAACAAAGTGACTTGTTCCGGGACTATCAGTCAGCATCCTTCCTTATCTTCTGTTTTAATGGGTTTGTGTATAAAATGGCCATAGCGGTAGAGATGAAGCACAGACCCAACAAAGTGCTCATCATGTTAATCTGACTGTTGGCATAGTTGAGTGCCCATATTATCAAGAGCAGAATCTAAACTGTAAGTCCCCAATATGGCACCATTTCCCAAGGGGATCAGGCAACTGTGTGTTGGTAAGTTGATTATAAGGCACCCCTTCCATCATGGAAATGAAAGCCATTTGTTTGTGCTGGAATAGACACCTATTCTGTGTATTGATTTGCCTTTCCTGCCTCTTGCCTTTCTGCCAGCACCACCACATAATTCCTTACTCAATATCATGGTATCCTACTCAACACAGCTTCTAAGGAACGCATCTTAGAAGTGTAATTAGAGTTTGCAAATTATGGAAATAAGTAGTCTTACTGCATACCCCACCATCTAAAAGTATCTGGCCCAATATAACAATGGGATGGCCTACTAAAGACTCAGTTACAACATGAGCTGAGAAACATTTTGTAAGGTTGAAACTCTGTTTTCAAAGAACAATATATGCTTTTAGCCATTGACCAATGTATGGCACTATTTCTCCCAAAGCCACAATACACAGGTCCATAGTCAAGGAGTAGAAGGGAAAGTGGCTTCTCTCATTATTACTCTTCTTCACAGAATTCTGCTTCCCATAACCTGAACTCTGTTTAATTCACAAGAGAGAATGCTTCCATTGAGTTTCTAACAGCTAAATGGCCATTTTAGATTCCATATGCAACTGAACCAATGGACAAAGAAAGGAATTACTGGCTGGAGTGATTGATCCTGACAACTAAAGAAACACTGGGTTGCTGCTACAAAGTGAAACCAGGAAGGACTATATATGGGGATGCTGCCATTCATGACAACATGGCACCCCTGTATTCCCACTGCTGATAGTAAAAGTTAATTTAAAAACTATAATAACCAAGAAAAGACAGGACCGCTGAAGATTCAGACCCTTCAGGAATGACAGTTTGGATCACACCACTTGGTATATGCTGGTTCAGAGTACAGGAAGCATGAAATGAGCTGGGGAGGAAGGGACACTAACCACAGGCTCATGACTAGACAGAAATAACGACTAATAACTAAGCATTATTTCTTACTTGCTTAATGTATATGTGTGTTTATGTATTTCTGTATATATTAACAAATTTGTCTTCTTTCCCACTGTAATTTTAAAAATTAATAGCAATTGTTAACTTTACAATTTCATCTTTAGGTTATAGAAGGTTCATAAGGGACTTTACTGAATTGAGGAGTAATTAACACACAATCCAGAGATTAATGTAATGACATTTGGGATCATCTGTTTATGGAGAAAGGGTAAGAATGTCAATTTATTTATTTTTATTTATTTTTTTTGAGTCTCATTCTGTCACCCAGGCTGGAGTGCAGTGGCACGATTTCAGCTCGCTGCAACCTCCACCTCCCAGGTTCAAGCTATTCTCATGCCTCAGCCTACTGAATAGCTGGGATGACAGGCATGCCCTACACCCAGCTAATTTTTTTTATTTTTAGTAGAGATGGGATTTCGTCATGTTGCCCAGACTGGTCTCGAACTTCTGGGCTCAAGTGATCCACCTGCCTCGGCCTCCCAAAGTGCTGGGATTACAGGTGTGAGTCTCTGTGCCTGGCTGAAAGTGTCAATTTGTATAAAGGATAGCTGTATCTTGTTAAAGAAAAAGCTGCCATTTTTTAATTGCTGTATGGAAAGCTCAAATATACAGAGAAATTTGTGTATGAATATTGAATAAGCAAAGTATTGAGCTGTTCCAGTTGTTATGCCATTGTCTCTCAGTACAAACTCACACATATAACTCTTCTTTATGACAACAAGGCTGGGACTATGAGAACTATATTTATACTTTGCCAGTTGGCTTCCTATTAGTTCTTCAAGGCAGAAAGAGAGATAGGATATGCTTCCTTCCTGACAAGTGGCCATCATTTATAATATTCAACTTTTTTGGAATTCCTAGAACCAGCCTCAACATGCCTCATCCAATGATGCCAGCAAGAGTTAGGCATTGGCCCCTCCTCAGAAGTCTGAGATGCCTCTCCTTTAAGTTTCCTTTTGTGCAAACTTCCTTTTGCATCCTCAACCCTAGGAGTGGTAGCTTCCTCCTATAGTTACTATATTAGTTCAATATCTGCCCCCTCAACTTTTTTTTTGCTTTTTTGGTTCCCCAAAACTCCTTAGCCAATTTCTTATATTGAATTATCTCTGTGGAAATACCAAGTATAGGCCTGGAGCAGTAGCTCACGCCTGTAATCCCAGCACTTTGGGAGGCCAAGGTGGGTGGACCACAAGGTCAGGAGATTGAGACCATCCTGGCCAACGTGGTGAAACCCCTTCTCTACTAAAATACAAAAAACTAGCCAGGCATAGTGGCACACACCTGTAGTCCCAGCTACTCAGGAGGCTGAAGCAGGGGAATTGCTTGAACCCAGGAGGCGGAGGTTGCAGTGAGCCGAGATCATACCACTGCACTCCAGCCTGGCAACAGAACAAGACTCCATTGAAGGAAAAAAAAAAGAGAAATATCAAGTGTGGTTTCTGTTGTTCTGACTATATCCTGACTGATACAGTCATCCTGCAAGT
This sequence comes from Cheracebus regulus, assembly GCA_963574635.1. Taxonomy (NCBI): domain Eukaryota; kingdom Metazoa; phylum Chordata; class Mammalia; order Primates; family Pitheciidae; genus Cheracebus; species Cheracebus regulus. The sequence goes on from CAUYQU010035430.1 coordinate 5,386, forward strand.
AAAGAACCCAAACCATTTGCCGTTTTTATAAACTTAAGAATCAGTTTGTTGATATCCAGGAAATTATTTTCTGGGATTTTGATTGGGTTTGCCTTGGATCTATATATTGAGTTGGGAAGAAGTGATGTCTTGATAATATTGAGTCTTCCTATTCATAAACATGGAATCTGTCTCCATTTACTTAGATTTTTATTTCTTCATCAGAGTTTCATAAATTCCCTCATAAAGGTCTTGTCTATTTTTGTTAGTTTTATGCCTAAGTATTTAATTTGGGGCACTATTGTAAATGGGATGTTGTTTTTAATTTCAAATCCCATTTGTTGCTGGTATATAGGAAAGCAATTAACTTTTGCCACCTTGTTATAATTGCTTATTAGCTCCAGGAGGTTTTTTTTTTTGGTCAATTTTTTCAGATTTTCTACATAGACAATCATGTCATCTGCAAACAAAGGCAGCTCTATTTTCTTCTTCCTAATCTGTATACTTTTTACTTCCTTTTCTTGTCATATTGCATTAGCTAGGTCTTCCAATAAATATGATGTTGAAACGGGTTGGTGGAAAGAGACATCTTGCCTTGCTCCTGATCTTAGTGGGAAAGCTTCAATTTCTTACCATTAAGTACCATGTTAGCTGAAAGATTTTTGCACATGTTCTTTATCAAGTTGAGTAAGTTTCCCTCTATTAGTAGTTTGCTGAGAATTCTGACCATAAATGAGAGCTGGTTTTTGTCAGATATTTTTTCTGCATCTATTGATATGATCATGTGATTTTTCTTCTTTAGCCTGTTGATATGACAGATTACATTAATTGATTTTCAAATGTTGAACCAGCTTTGCATTATTAGAATAAATTACACTTGGTCATAATGCATAATTTCCTTTATATATCATTGGATTAAATTTGCTAATATTTTGTTGAGGACTTTTGCATCTATGTTCATGAGACATATTGGTCTGTAGTTTTCTTTTTTTCTAGTATCTTTGTCTGATTTTGGTATTAGGTATTAGAGTAATTATGCCTCATAAAATGAGTTAGGAAGTGTTTCCTCTGCTTCTATCTTCTGAAAGATTGTAGAGCATTGGTATAATATTTTTCTTAAACATTTGGTAGGATTTGCCAGTGAGCACATCTGGGCTTGGTGCTTTCTGTTCTAGAAATTATACTTATTATTAATTCAATTATTTAATAGATATAAGCCCATTTAGATTGTCTATTATATAATATCTTGATAAGTCCAATATGTTCATTCCATTCCCGTGGTTAAGCTCTTTGAGCGGCTTCATAGTTACCTTTTAAATCTGGGCTAGCCTTTTAATCCACTGTCATTTCTCTACACCACTGCCTGCATATGTTACTACTTACATTTACCCAAAAATATCAAGCTCTGACATACCCCTATGCATTTACAAGGACTTTTCTGTATTCCTGAAGTACCCTGTTCTAACCCATATTTATCCTACAAAACTCAGCTTTCCCTGGAAGCCTTTCCTGGTGTCTCCAAGCAGTTAAGTGGCCCCATTCAACTTGTACAAGAGAAAAACAAAAATTATGTTTTAAAACTACAAAGAGGAAAGTCCAAGCTTTTTAACAGTTATTTAATTGTTTCTATTTAATTCAAGATATATATGAAATAAACTATAATATTCTGATTTGGTTGTGGATTAAGTCCTGTCATTTATAAATTTACTATCTAAGATGGACAGACACATTTTGACACAACATATCAACAATGATACAAATACTGAATTATCTCTGTTGGTAACATTTCAATATAAAATAAAGATTAAAATGCACCAAAATTGAAGGGAAATTTCAGTACCCAATTAGGTATACGCTTACTTGTGTTCATATCTGAAAAATGCATCAGGACAAGTTTGCGTCTTTTTGTCTACTTTTATTCTGAATGATTAAGAGCTCAAATTCAGGAGTTACACAGTATATGTAGGGCAAACAATATCTACATCACTGACCCGTGCTTCACCAAGATCTGTGAAATTCTGGGTAAATGACTAAACTCAGTCTCAGTCTCCTCACAGGATAAAAGTACATCATAACTGGTGGTGACAGTAAATGATGGTAACGTTATTTCTTGAATTATTAAAAGTAATTTCTTATATAGACCACTCTTTCCTCTCACATATGGTATTTGATGCAATTTTTTTTTTTTACTATGAATCCATAGTGCTCTGTAACAACCTAACTGTTAAATAAAGGACCCCTTCTTCAACATAGTTCCCCTTTATTCATTTTTAAAACTTTAAGAAAAGTAGTAGAATATGGTGAATACTAGATGAAACATCATTCTAAGTAGAATAATCCTTCCTAACCAAGAACTTTCTAGTATAGCTTAAAAATTATGTCTTACATATTTCAAAATAGCTAGAAGAGAATAATTCAAATGTTTTAACATAAATAAAAGATAAACAAGGTTATAGATATCCCAATTATACTTATTTGACCTTTACAAATTATACAAATATATTCGATTATCAGATGTGCCCCCCAAATGTGTACCTCTATTTTTTTTTAAGACAGTCTCTCTCTGTTGCCCAGGCTAGAGTGCAGTGGTGCAATCTTGGCTCACTGTAACCTCTGCCTCCTGGATTCAAGAGATTCTCCTGCCTGTCTCCCAAATAGCTGGGATTACAGGGGACTGCCACCACGCCTGGCTAATTTTTGTATTTTCATTAGAGATGGGGTTTTGCCATGTTGGCCAGCCTGGATACTTCTATTATCTATCAATTAAAAAGTAAAATTTTAAAAATAATAAGTCATACCTAGAAAAATAATCACTCATAATCACAGGTCACTGCCCACATTTTGCAAGTAAACATAAATGGCTTTGGATATCTCAGGGATGTGGATAGGAGAAAACAGGCAATACAAAGATGTGGATACGCAATAGTCATGTGTGATATTATGGGCTGTGTTTCCCCAAAATTCACATGTTGAAGTACTAACCCCATATATCTTAGCATGTGACTATCTTGGGATACAGGATCTTTAAAGAGGTAATTAAGTTAAAATGAAGTCATTAGGATGGACCCTAATTGAATATGACTGGTGTAAGTTAAAATGAAGTCATTAGGATGGACCCTAATTGAATATGACTGGTGTCCTTCTAAGGAGAGGAAATCTGGACACAGACATACAAAGGAAAAACAGTGTGAAGACACAGGAAGAAGACATTTATCTATAATTCAAAGCCAGAGGCCTGGAACAGACCCTTCCCTCATGGTCCTGAGGAGAAGCCAACCCTGCTAACATCTTGATCTTGGACTTCTTCTACCCTCCAGAACTGTAAAACAAATTAATTCCTGCTGCTTAAGTTACCCAGTCTGTAGTGGAAAACCTAGCAACTAATGCATGTGGAAAGGAATACTAGAATGTAAGATCTATGAGGATAAGAATTTTGGTCTTTTTGGTCACTGATGTGGCCCAAACACCTAGAACAATGCCTGGCATGTAGTCAGTATGCAATAAATATTTGCTGAGTGAACTAATAAAAAAGCAGATTAATAAGATTATTTTCATAGATAACTCCAATAAATAGCACCAATATTACAGTAATGCTTTTTATTTTTATAAGTCCTGAGGATCTGAACTCCTGGTGTCTTACCTGGTGTTGTGGTGTAGTTAATCTGCTGCCACAGCCCAAGTGTATAAAATCCTCTGGTGAATCTCTTGTGATGATTCAAATCCTGGAGTAATTTCCTGAAGGAGAGAAGAGCTAAGAAGACAAAAATCTTGTTGTAGTGCAATAAGTGTGAGTTAATACATATTAAAATCAGTTAATACAGATCAAATTTGTTAGTCCCATCATAGAGAAAATGTCACAGACAGATGTAACTTGATGGTATTGCTATTCTCTCAAGGTATTTAGCTAGCTGACATCCATAAAGGCATTGAGAACATCCTGGATTAGCAAATTAAAGGAAAAAAAAGACTTCTCTGTTGTTCTTATTAAAACACTGCTATGGACACAGGAAAAAGGCTAATTAAATTTCCTTCTGACTTATTCAATTATGGATTCATGGTGCATATCTGTCTTTAACCTGATCTCCATGTCTTAATGCTATCACTGTTACCATCAATCAATACTTAATTTGGTACCCTGCATATGCTAGGCAAATAACAGCAAAGTGAAACATAAAGAAATATGGAACATCTACTCTGATTTTCAAACTATATATGAGTATCCTTTAAATAACAACTAGAGGAAAAATTCACCAAAATTGTAATAGCAATTTTGTTAGAGGTAATATGTAATTCTCTCTTCAAAGTACTCACAATTTTATGTCTCCATTTAAAAAGCATAATGTTATTTATTTATTTTATTTTTTGAGATGACTCTCACTCTGTCACCTAAGCTGGAGTGCAGTGGCGTGACATGTGCTCACTGCAACCTTCACTTCCCAGGTTCAAGCGATTCTCCTGCCTCAACCTCCCAAGTAGCTGGGATTACAAGTATGTGCCACCATGCCTGGCTAATTTTTTTTATTTTTAGTAGAGGTGGGGTTTCACCATGTTACTCAGGCTGGTCTCAAACTCCTGACTTCAAGTGATCTGCCTACCTTGGCCTCTCAAAGTTCCGGGATTACAGGCATGAGCCACTGCGCCCTGCCATAGCGTTCTTTAAAAAAATCATTCTAACTTCTAATCATTACTGGGAGAAATTTTAAGATTAAAAATCCTCTAAAAGGAGAAAGTGATGTGCTAATATTTATTTTTTTCTAATCTTAACTGAACAGTGAGAAATTTATTTGTAAAGTACATTTAATCAATACATTTATACAGAATATGCATGAGAAAGCCAGAATACATCAATTTCATGGGCAAGTGAAAGAAAGCATATTTATATCAAAAATTGGAAACTCTATTCTAAAAGCAGTTTAAAAATCAAGTCGAAGCTGCTTCTTAGTTTAGGGCCAGGAATTAGTTTTAGAACTGATGCAATCGCAAACCAGAGCCAACAAGTATTCACCAAAGTCTCTGTCCCAAAGGGAGACACTTGTAATCTCCAGAAGGGACACTGTTAGGACTGTCTTGAGACTTGGGCTTAGGTAACTGATAGGGGTACAGATATTAAATTCATTTTGAAATACCATTTTCCTTTCCAACAGAAGTGAAACCTAAATTCTTTTTCACAATATGCAATTTGTAATCAAGGCCTCCTCCAGTGAAGGGTTTAAGTAGCTTCTTGTGAATTTGTTCCTCTTTCCTGGGAATGACAGGATAAACGGGAAGTTCATGCCTCGAGGGCTTATTCATTGCAGAATGGAAAAAATGAAGCTATGGACTTTCTCAAGGATGATTTAGAGAGAAGGTTTCATTAAATTACCATACTCCCCTCCTTGTCTTCTCCAGAAGGCTAATAAACAAAGTGACTGCACAAGCTGCACTCTACTGCAGGAATACAAACAGTTCTTGGCCAGTATTTGACTAGAATACTTGTGAGCTCTGAGTCAGGTTTTGATCACACATTGTAAGCTGTTCCTGGAGCAAAGATCATCTTAATGCCTCTCTTAACACCTGTTGTGTCTCCTCCAGTTTCCGTCCCAATAGTCACAAAGCTGTCTCCCTCTCCCTCTTTCTTTCTCTCTCATTTTTTTTCTTTCTTTCGCTCTTTCTTTCTTTTCTTTTTCTTTCTTTCAAAAAAAAAAATTTAAAAAGCAGAAAGAAAGCCTACCATTTCATATGACCTAAGTACTACATGGTATTGGGTAGAACACAGCCAACTACTGAGCACATTAAAAAAGAAAAGTGCTCCTCTTGAGAGAGATCTTTGTGGTGATGGAATAGTTCTGTAACAGTTGCTGTGGTTATATCAATCTACACGTGTCAAAATGGCACAGAACTATAAATACGTATTGTGCCACTGTCAGTTTCTTCGTTTTGATACTCTAGTTAAGTAAGATGTAACTATTAGGGGAAACTGGGTAGAGGGGACATGTGACCTCTCTGTACTGTCTTTGCAACTATCTGTGAATCTGTACTTTTTTCAAAATTGAATGTTTCTAAAAGTGCACTTTATATACATTAACATACTTTGAACATTGTGCAGCAGAACAAGTCTGATTCAAACACAGCCTGGTTTCCAAATGTGAGGTCTTCAGCCACATCTCAAGAGGCTTGAGGTTAGGAATGTCTCTGCAACATGCTTTTCCCTCTGCCTGGGAAACCCTTTCCCACCTCCTGCACTGCTTATTCCCCTTCCCCAGGCTGGCTCCTTCCCATTTCTCAGGTGACATCTCAAAGCCACTTCCTTACAGAGGTGTTCCCCTGTCCTAACCTTTGCTGCTCTCCAAATATTCCATTCCTTCCCCAGCTCCTTTCACCATGTGTAATGATTCACTTACTTGTTTGTTGCCCATCTCCCCACAACTCCACGAGGCACTTGCCCACTGCATCCCCAGCAAGGAGCACACCCCTGCCACATGGAAGATGCTCCAAGAGGATTTTGTTTGAATAAAGGACCCCACCTACTGTACGAACTTCCTTGCGGCCAAAAGGACTCCAGAAAACTTCAAAACCGAGTTCCCAGCCAATGACAGGACAGGTCAGACACACCTATCACACCTTCTCCCTATTGGAGTTCAGACAGAACAGCTGACCAGCATTAACATTAAAATACAGGTCATAAGACTGACAGAAGAGACTCTGTGACAATAACATACCAAATTATAAATTATACCTAAGGTCATGCCAGGCAAAGGTTAAGTCACACATCCATTCACTTAGAGAATAAACTATGTTCTAACTGCCACAAGGTTTTTCTCTTTCTGCAGCGAAACAAGCACTGGCCTTAAGACAAGCAATATTAAAACAATTTGCAGATCCAACAGATGCAGACTAACTGAACCCTTATTCCACCAGCCATCACTACAGCTTTACTTGGACAAGAGACTTGATTTCAGTAACTTTCTCCTGACAGGAAGACCACCAACCATGGATTGGCTCTGGCTAGTTTACACAGACTGCATACTTACACACCTTCCTGTGCTGAAAAGACCTTTTGACACATAGGGCCTGACTGTAATACATGTATTATTTTTAGAAATGAGGTCTCAGTCTATCAGGTTGGAGTGCAGAGATCTGATCATAGATCACTGCAGCCTCCATCTCCTGGGCTCAAGCAATCCTCCCACCCCAGCCTCCTGACTAGCTGGGATCACAAACGCACACCACCGCACCTGGCTATTGCTTTTACTTTTTGTATAGATGGGGACATCACCATGTAGCCCAGGCATTTAACATTTAAATGGTAACTCTTCAAAGTGAACATGGGTTGTATGGTTACATGCATGTTTGCTCAATAGGCATGTGTCCACCTGCATGAATAGTCATAGCTACTCCTGTCAGCGCTGAATATGCATGTTTACCCGAGCTGTTAAGCCTAAAGCTGCTGAACGGCTCTGGTAAACCCCAATCCCTCCTCCTACCAAGTGCCTATCTCTGGTCCTGGCCGTTTCCTAGCCTGCAGAATGGCCACCTCGTAGGCTGTAACCCCTTACAAGACATAAAAGCCTCTTCTCCTTATTATTATTATTTTTTGAGACGGAGTTTCGCTCTTGTTGCCCAGGCTGGAGTGCAATGCGGCGATCTCCGCTCACGGCAACCTCCGCCTCCCAGGTTCAAGCGATTCTCCTGCCTCCGCTTCCCGCGTAGCTGGGATTACAGGCATGCACCGCCGCACCCGGCTAATTTTGTATTTTTAGCAGAAATGGGGTTTTTCCATGTTGATCAGGCTGCTCTCGAACTCCCGATCTCAGGTGCCTTGGCCTGTCAGAGCTAGGATTACAGACATAAGCCACCGTTCCTGGTCTTTTTTTTTTTTTTTTGAAACGGAGTCTCTATCACCCAGGCTGGTATGCAGTGTCGCAATCTTGACACTGCAACTTTCGCCCCCGGGTTCAAGTGATTTTCCTTCCTCAGCCTCCCGAGTAGTGGGCACCACCACGCCCGGCTAATTTTTGTATTCTTAGTTGAGACAGGGTTTCACCATGTTGGCCAGGCTGGTCTCGAACTTCTGACCTCAGACGACTCACTTGCCTCGGCCTGCCAAAGTGTTGGGATTACAGGCTTGAGCCATGACGCCCGACCTACTCTCCATTTCCAAATTTATACATTTTTATTTTTTTTCTTAACACACCTCACTCGAGTTCATTCACTTCGGTTGAGGGGTGATCTGCCGGCCCTCTCAGCTCAGGCTCACCTCAGTGCCCTCACCTCGGCCACTTCGGTGCACCTGAGCTTTCTCCCCTCAACTTAGACCTCCCTCGGTTATAAGAAGGCACTATTTTCTTCCCTGTAACTCCTTAGCCCAGACTAGGCGCCTGGGTCCAAGTACCTCTACCCCGCGGGGCGACTCACTCGCACTTTTACTTCGGGCCATCCCCCGCGGCCGCCCACCCACTACCCTCACCCTCCGCTCCACCTCCCTTGGCTTCCGCCCTCCCTTCCGGTGCAGGGGCCCGGCCTAGTCTCCAAAGCCTTTGGGGATCTCGCCCCTCAGGCCACGCCCCTCAACCTGAGCGGGAAGTGACTGCGAAGCAGCTGCGCTGGAGGGACCGGAGGGCGGGGACTGGGAGGTGTGTTCGCCTCTGTCCTGGGCGTTGATTGGCCGATTCTCGAGGGGAGCGAGCCCTAGAGCGGGGGCGGGGCGGCAACCGTGCCTCCTGCTCCTCAGGCCGTTACCCGCCGCTCTGGCTTCGCGGGCGAGGACTGCAGAGTGAGACTGTGTCCGGGCAGCATGGCCGAGAAGCAGCACACAGCGGACTCCGAAGCCCAGCGGCCCCGCGACTCCTTCAAGGGTGAGCCCCGCGTCCCCTTACCCTCCCCCTTGGACCGAGCCCCCGCCCGCGGCGTGCGCTCCGCGATCTGACAGCCGAGCTCTAGGCCAGTCTCCGCTGCTTCGGGCTGGACGAGATCTCAGAGCCGCGGCTCCTCCCTGGTAAACAAAGCATCACGAACCCTGTTTCGCAGACTCGGGTCACGATGGAGGGGCGGCAGGGTGCCAACGGCACGTTTCCAATCTCGCGGGCTCGGGTTATCTCGCGGCTGCCAGTCGCCAGGCCCCTCGCCAGCGCTGAACTATCCCTTGTCCCGCACGCAGACGAGGAAACGCAGAGGGAACTGGCAGCCAGCGAGGGGGGCACCGGGACCCCGCGTCTCAGCCTTTGCCCACGCCCCTTCTTTCCCGACTCACCCTCTCGGAGGCCACCCCCTGGCCCGGCCCTAGGGTGAACCCCCTCCTTCCCCAACCCCACCTCGTGAAACTTAGACCGATTTACAGAAGGAAAAAGTTTCTCTGGCTTTTTTCTCACCTTTCTTTCAGGCTCCACTTTCTGCCCCATTTTCCCCCCTAAGCTTTCCTCTTTGCGTTTTGAAGAACTCTCCTTCCCGACTTTTGTTCCTCGGCAGGAACCCTTGAGTTCCCCCACCCTCACCCCCAACCTGCCTTCCTAGTCTTCAAGGCAGCTGCGAGTGGCGCAGTCTCGTTCCCCGTGGAGAAACTGGTACTCTGGGGACGGGGTCCCAATAAAGAGAGGTGGTGGACCTCCCAGGAGTCCTGGTATCCATTCGGGAGGATCCAGGGGAATTACAGTGTTTCTAACGATGGAATTTCAGGCAGAGTGGCAGTGAAAGCAATTTAGGGAGCTGGGTGGGCTTTTCCAGCACCTTGCAAAGAACACGACATTGGAGTCATCTATTCTGATTATTTGTAAAGCCAGATTTATCCACACATCTCACCTGTAAGTTCCGTTTCCCTTGCCCAGGGATCCCTGTCTTCATTTCCTTCCCAGGAGCATCAAAGGAATTATAGAAATCTTTATTTCTCTATTAAGAACATTGAAGGATTATCTAACCAAATGGAAAGTGTAACAGGGAGGAGTTGATGAGAATAATAGCAACCACAACAAAAAACTAAATCGGCCAGGCTCTGTGCCTCATTTTTTTTTTTTTTTTTTTTTTTTTTTTTGAGACAATTTCACTCCTGTTGCCCAGGCTGGAATGCGACCTTGGCTCACTGCAACCTCCACCTTCAAGTGATTCTCCTGCCTCAGCCTCCCAAATAGCTGGGATTACAGGCATGCGCCACCACACCCGCTAACTTTGTATTTTTAGTAGAGACGGGGTTTCACCATGTTGGTCAGGCTGGTCTCAAACTCCTGACCTCAAGTGATTCACACCTTGGCCTCCCAAGATGCTGAGATTACAGTTGTGAGCCACTGCACCTGGCCAGTACCGCATATTTTATGTATATATTATTTTACTGAATCTCCACGACAGATGATGTGGTAGGTTTCCTTATCCTCATATTATACTTGATGAAACTGATAGTCAAAGAAATTAAATTACTTAAAGTCACATAGTTTGTATTTAAATCTAGATTTGACTGATTCTAAGACTTGAATAGAAAAAACTTGTGCGGTAACTGCCTCTTCGATAGTTGGTTGTCTTTTCCTAGAAAGAACCTGGCCTCAGTACCCTGACCTCCTGGTGGGAAACTGCAGTGGGAAATCTGCTTAGAGGAGTTCTTTGGGAATAAACATGATCTTTGTACTTAATGTTTATTTACAGACGAGTGGTCACAGATGAGGTTTGTTTATTTTATTTTATTTTATTTTATTTTATATTTTATTTTATTTTATTTTATATTTTATTTTATTATTTTATTTTATTTTATTTTATTATTTTATTTTATTTTATTTTATTTATGTTATGTTATGTTATGTTATGTTATGTTATGTTATTTTGAGACAGAGTCTAACTCTGTCGCTCTGTCACCCAGGCTAGAGTGCAGTGGTGCAATCTTGGTGGCTCACTGCAACCTCTGCCTCCCAGGTTCAAGTGATTCTCCTGCCTCAGCCTCCCAAGTAGCTGGGATTACAGGCACCTGCCACTGCACCGGCTAATTTGTATAGTTTTAGTAGAGACAGAGTTTCACCATCTTGACCAGGCTAGCCTTGAATGCCTGACTTCGCGATCCACCCACCTCGGCCTCCCAGTGTTGGGATTACAGGCGTGAGCCACCGCGCCTGGCAGCAGACGAGTTAACTTCCAGGTTTTTTTCTTGTTTCTACCCTTAACTACTTTTAGACAGAAATCTTTCAAGATCTAATGAAAACCACTGCTTCCTCTCAAAAATTAGACATACAAATGAAACTTTGCATAGTCTGTGTTTTTCTTTTTTAATATAAACCTTAGAAATTTGGCACTGCTAGGAAAATCATCGCTGGAATTTATTAGAGTTTATTGGATGCTTTCCCTGCGCCAAAACACAGTTTAAGTGCTTTACAAACATTATCTAATTGCATTCGGTAACAGCTCTACAAGGAGAAAGCCGTTATTCACCATTTCACGATAAGGAAACTGAGGCTCAGAGTGGTAAAATCACACACAGTTTCTGAAATTTTCGGCCCGGTTTCAGACCCCAGCTATCTGATTTTCTGAACCGTTTTCTCTGTCCCAGAGATGCATACCAAGAATGTAGAACGTTGTCTAACTTCAGTACTTCACTAAAGTTGAGAGACAATAAACAAAAAAAGCTTGGAGGAACAGCTTCAGTGTTAACTTTCAGCAGGCTGCTTGTGAGGGAAGCAGTGGAATTATAAAAGCCTAAACTTTGCCTCTTTATGCCTTTGCTGAAAATTAATCCTAGGTAGGTAAATAGGACCAGACCAAGGGCAAGACTAGTTTTTCTTAAAGGCAGTGTATTCACTTTGTAATGAAATAATGCAAGGGAATTCCAAAGAATGTATCATTGTAATTAAGAGCCATGTCAACAAAATAAATCCCTTTGGGAGAATGTCTGAAAATAAGAAAAATCACAATACTGATTGTTTTAATCAGTTGTTATACCCAGTCAGATTGGAGAGAACTTTGTACCTTCTTCAATAATTAATCTGAGTTATTCCATCACTGGTCATAAATTAACTTATCGAAGACCAAGCCTACAAAAACTGGCATATTTACTTATTATTAAATAGGTTTTTGGTGCTACCTGATGGTATAAATTTTACGCAGTAAAAGAGTCACTGATTCCTAGTCTGCTTTGAGGAAAAAAAAGTTAAAGATGTTGATAAAGTGACATAGATGGGATTCAAAAATCAGTTTTTTAAAAAAGGCATGGAAAAGCAATTTCCTGAAAACTGTTGTAACTACAAAAAAGTGAATACCCTTTCTCTGCATCTGCCTGGTATCCTGTGTATATCTCTGTCATAATGTTTATTACATAATATTATATTTATCAGTCCCCTCCTCTCCCATAATTAGACTACCCTCTTTCTTTTTGGCAGGGTCTCACTCTGTCACCCAGGCTAGAGTGCAGTGGTGCACTCATAGCTCACTGGAGCCTCAGGTGATTCTCCCACCTCAGCCCCTTTGAGTAGCTGGAACTACAGGTATGCGCCACCACACACAGATAATTTTTTTATCTTTTGTAAAAATGGGGTCTTACTATGTTGCCCAGGCTGGTCTTGAACTCCTGGACTCAAGCAATCCCACTTTAGCCTCCCAAAGTGCTGGGACAACAGGCATGAGCTACCACGCCTGGCCTTTAGACCACACTTTTGAAAGCAGAGATTGTGTCCTTCTTCATTGTAATAGCCCAGTATCAAGTACATAGTAGGCATACAAAAATGTTTGTTGAAAGAAAAAGGAGGCAGGCAGGGAGATAAAAGTCCCCATGGCATAAGTAACATTGTTAAATGTTTGCCTTAGCCTTATATTGGTGGAGCAGTTTTCCTTTTTACTGTTTATTTTATTAAGTTTGTTATGACCCATACTGTGATTTTAGGGCATGGCCATCATGTTTATTATCTATTATTACAGACAGACTATTTGTTTGGGTTTATATTATCAATAAAAGGGTTATAGTTGTCAAGATAATATATTGTTCCTAGTAAGAAATCTCCTTTTATTTTTTAAAGCATGGAAAGAGAAGTTAGAGGTCATGGTTAGTAGAAAGAAGGAAGTGTGTGTCAACAGATAATTTTCTATTGACACACTTGCTAATAATTAAGATAATTTTAATTTAAATAGATAATTTTCTGTTGACACACACTTGTTGCTACATTCTTTTTTAATCTTTCTCTGTTTGCTGGGACTAGTAAAGAAACTTGAACTCCAAGCATTTGGCCTCACATTTTAGAAGATTATCCTTGAAGATGCAACCAATAAAGTCCTAAAGTCTCAGACAATGAAAACTATACCAAACTTGTGGGCCAGTTAAAGTGAATACTTACGGTAAGGTAGTAGAGTATAGTGAAATGAAAGTGGAATTTATAATTAAAAGATCTGGGTTGAGATCACTTTACCATCACTTAAGAGATTTGTATGAAGGATGGTCCAAGATAGTTTAGAACTCTGACTTACTGCCCCAAGTGTAGTCTGTTTCTCTTCCAGAGATAGAGTCCCTAAGCAGATTGATAGTTGACATTTTCTCCATGGTGCCCAGATCCCAAAAGGTAATTCACTTAATAAAAAGTTTCTTCCTGTAAACTTATCAATAACGATCTTAAAACTGTGGTAATAATAATGCCTACTGTTTGTTGACTACTTCCTAAGTATCAAGCCCTTCACGTATTTGCTCATTTTATCTTCACAACAACTATGTGAAATAAGTACTGTTCTTTTCCCTCATTTTACTGATGAGAAGATTTAGTGGTAGATTTGGAATCTAATATCCAAAATGCAAGCTTTTAGCCATTGCTTAGCTGTTAACCACAGTGAAGAACTGAGAACTTTATGATCTAGTTTCCTTTTGCTTCCATTAACCATTTTTAAATGAAAATGATGTTACCCTCCAAAGACTTATATGAGAAAAACTTAATTGTGGATAATTTGAAGATGTTCAAGTAAAAGAGCTGGAAAAAAAAAACCCATAAAAAGTAGGAGGGTTTTTGTTCTGTTTTCATGTATTTCAGGCCTAGATGAAATTTAATTAACTTAATACCCCTTATGAAATTGTTTTTCTCTCCAATTTTCCTGAACATAAATGTTTTGGTACTTCAGACATGGGCCATGTTCAGCCCATCCTTCTACTTTCCTGAATTCTCTAGCCTCATGGTTAGAAAAGGTCTGATTTTTAAAAAAATAAAACACTTGAGGAAAGCAGTTGACAACTACTTGGGACAGGAGATGAATTTGTGCTATTTTCTTGGATCCTGTCTGCTGTTTCAGTTTGTATTATGTAATAGGCAGTCTTTGTTTTTTCTTTTCCCCCAAAGAAACAACTCCAGCAAGTATTTAACAAATGTTTTTTGAGTACCTTTTATACACTAAGTATCTTCCATATTAGCTTCTTTACTCATCACACGAACCCTCTGAGGAGGTATTCTTATTAGCCCTGTGTTTAGATGAGTAGACTGAGGCACAGATGAGTAATAAGGTACTTTCTCAAGCTCATGCAGCTAGTAAGTGGCAGAGCCATCTGTGAACTCATTATGCTATGCTGTTTTCACAAAACCAAAATCTCATGAAGACAGACAACTGAATACAATAATAAGTGTGATAAATGTTGTTTTAAGAGGGTAAAGTGCTATTGTGGCATTATTTAAGACTGAGAGGTCCAAATTTAAAATTATTGATGTTACTCTCATCTTTTTTTCCCCCTGTTTTATGGCCTGAAACATTTGAATGAAGGGAAACTACAGAAAATCCTTAAAATATTTAGGAAATGAGATATTTGTGCTTATTTACTTTCCTTATTCTTTTTGAGCTAAGCAAAGAACAACTTCTTAAAAATCTTTCTTAGAAGTATTCGTCTATTTCTTTTCCTTAGGATTTCATAGTAAACACATATTAAGCTTTGTAATTCAAATCACATAATGTTTCATCAGTATCATTTCTTTTGCTCTAGGATTTATAGCTATAGATAGATTTTAATAGGGAGGAAAAGTTACAGTCTTCAGTCATCGTTTTTAACTTGATACCATCTGGCCTGTAGCTACTCTAGCCCAGAGAATAATTTCTTCTCTAGAGATTTAAGGATAAGTGCATTTGAACAACTAAGCTGTGCCTAATTAAAATAATAATTTGAAAGGCAGGCTACAATGTATGCTTGTTTGCTTTGAAATCCTGTCTTAAATGAATTGCAAGTTGTGATCTCTAATTAAACACCATCATTTTTTTAACATATGTTTATTGAGACCCTACTATGTGATAAACTCTGCGTCTTTCTCACCTCTAGCTTTTTTTTTTTTTTGAGATGGAGTCTTGCTGTGTCGCCAGGCTGAAATGTAGTGGCATGATCTTGCCTCACTGCAATCTCCACCTCCTGGGTTCAAGCTATTCCCCCGCCTCAGCCTCCCAAGTAGCTGGGATTACCGGCGCGCACCATCACACCTTGCTAATTTTTTGTATTTTAATAGAGACGGGATTTCACCATGTTGACCAGGATGGTCTTGATCTCCTAACCTCCTGATCTGCCTGCCTTGACCTCCCAAAGTACTGGGATTACAGGTGTCAGCCACTGCACCCGGCCACCTCTAGCTTTATTTATTCTATCTCTCTTTGTAGGATGCTGTCTTCATTTTTCTTTTTCCCATCTTTACCCTATTTCTCTTATTTTCCTTCGCTTCTGTAATGTTCTTCCTTTCTTTGTCTTTTTCTTCTAAAATTCCAGTCATTTGAAAAACTTAGTTATAGTAAAAATTTGATTAATTGAAGAGGTATTTATATTCACTTATTTTACCTACTCTTTTGCTTATTTTCACAAGTTTTTGTTTATCAGGCTTTATAAAGGCCTTGTTTCAAAACAAGCAAAGGAGAGAAACTGGGAAGCTGGGAAATGTATGTTTATTTGAATAGCTGGAAGAAAGATCAAATGCATTATTTAATTTATGCAAGTCTTCCTCCTCAAATAAATAGTTGGCTGACATAAAACAGGAACAGCAGTCATAACAGTCCATGGTCCAAATCTAGCTGGCTGTTTCTATATGTCCCACAAGTTATAAAATAGCTCTTATATTTTTAAATTGTTTAAAAAAACAAAAGAATACTTATTCATTACACATGAAAATTACGTGAAATTGAGATTTGTGTCCATAAATTAAGTTTTATTGGAACAGCTGTGCCATTTACGTTAGTACTACCTATGGCTGCTTTCGTACTACAAAAGTAAAGTTGAGTAGTTGCAACAGACTACAAAGCCTAAAATGTTTACTGACTGATTCTTTACAGGAAAAGTTTGCCAAACCTGACAAAGAATCTCTGATGAAGAATAATAGTGGCCAAAAGTAACACTTATATTCTGAATACATATGTTTTTAAAAAGAAAGTTCAAAAATTGCCAAGACTTTTCATTTTCACCTACTGTTACCCCTAAAAAGTGCTGCTACAACTGAATAGCATGTATTTTTGAGACTAAATTTCCAGCCATTCTGTCTTGCCCCACCCAGGCAGTGCTGTTCAGTTTACAACATGAAGTGTTTTATTTGCACTGTGTGAAGGCAGAAAGAAGAGAGTGTCCTTAACTGTTGCAGTTTAGGTATTTCAGTAATTCCTTAGCCCATCCTTTCCTTTTTGTGTACAATGATGCTTATGACTCATTCACAGCCAGATTCTCGGCAGAGGAAATCCAGTTATCTTTTGAATTTTACACTAATAAACTCTCAGTGATTAGTGGATTTATTTCTCCACGCGATTTCCAGTAGTGCTAAGGTTAATAGATCTGAAAGTAAATCATCTGATGGGGAACGGAAATAACCACAGCCCTCTGGACTAATCAGCCTGTGTTGTCATCTTGGAAAGAATGTTTTACTGCCTTTCCAGAAACTTACCCAACAAAAATTACTACACAGCTTGTCATTTTTCATTTGTTTCATGATTTGGTTGGTTTTCTTTTGTTTCTTTCTACAAGATCGTTAGCCTTATTACTTTGGAACTTCAGGAGGCATATTTTACACCTACTTCACAGATTTTTGTAAATGTTATAAATATGTATGTAATACATGTGGCTAATATGTCATAGGAATTCAATAAATGGTAGTTATTAGGAGGAGTAGTAAAAGATACCTTCAGAATGAGAGAATTTTAAGAGTTGTATAATTTCATCTTTTCAAAAAAATTACATAGGAAATAAGAATGTACAGAAACACTGCTGAAACTGTATTAATGAAGCAGAGTTTCTAAGTGAGAAATTTAGACACAACAAATTTCATCATATGAAACAATGGAATTAATCTTTAATAATGATAAAGAATACGTACTGATGTGAAAAAATGTTTATAACATAGGGAGGGAGAAGATGTTAAATCACTGTGTATACCATTCTTTCATTATCGAAAAAATAACAGGATAGAAAAGGTTTAAAAGATATATATCAAGGCAAAAAACATCCAGAGATAAAGTATAGATAATTTTTCTTTTTCTGTTTGTTGAGCTATGATTTCTAATTTTTATAGTAACTTTTGCTTTTAAAGTAAAAAAGCAATTTTAGAAAATTTATGTTAGTTTCCTGGAGGTAAGCCCAATTTGAGTGTTCAATACAAAAATTCAAATGTATACATAGGCTTATGTCCATATTCAGACCCTTCTTTTATTATCTAAAAGCTTATTCCACTGCCATTTTGGTAATAAAAGAAAAAAAAAAATACTCTAAACCGGGGGTCTCCAACCCCCAGGCCACAGACCGATCAGATCAGCAACATTAGATTCTCATAGGAGCACGAACTCTGTTGTGAACTGCACATGTGAGGGATCTAGGTTGTGTGGTTCTTATGAGAATCTAATGCCTAATGATCTGTGGTGGAACAGTTTCATCCCAAAACCATGCTCCCCCACCCTTTCCCATGGAAAAAATTGTCTTCCACAAAACTAGTCCCTGGTTCCAAAAAGGTTGGGGACCATTACTCTAAACCATGGCAAAGTAGTATTTACAACAAAGTATCATAGTTTCCCTAATTAGGAATGTTCTCACCCAGCAAAATATCAGCAAATGTATCAACCAAAACATCTCAGGAACACCGACCACTTGTCCCTTTCCCCATAAAACTGGTAGAAAGGATTCAGTCCTAATAAATGGGAAACTTGAAGGAAAGGAATTTCATGAGATGGTAGCGCGTGAGAATTTCTTTCCTCTTATTTCCAAAAGTGGTAGATGACTAAGGGTTCAATTATAAGCCAGCTAGAGTTTAAGCCTCACCTCTTTGAGCTATAAATTTGTAACAACATGCTGCAAATAGGCACAGCTGGAATTAAGAGGGCTTCCTCTGTAAAAACATCAGATTTAATTCTCAGAACTCTAATTCCCAACTTAGATACTGTGTACCTTTTGGAGCTGTAACCAGGTGGGGAAGAATTTTGAGAGTTTAAAATAGAATACTTTCATTTTAAGGCATTAGAAAAATATGGAAGTGCCATTTCCCCAGTGTATACACTGATTATTTCTAGTCAAGCATTTGATACGTGAAAGACCAAATCCAGTCTTCAAAATGTGTACTTAATTCCTTGTTCCTGGTGATTTACAATCCCATATACACATCTGGGGTTTTAAAAAACAAAATGTGACAATGGGAACTGACAGAAAAACTGGGCTAAACTTTTTGGCTTGTCCTCATGTAGATCTCCTCATAAATGAACTTCTTGAGAGTCTTCAAATGTCCCAACCAGCCGGACTGGGGGTCGGGTGTGAAGCAAAGGGCAAATTAAATTAAGAAGCTTTTGATCTAAAAGGGAAAGTGCTGTTTTCCCATTTTTCTTCATGAAGGTACAAACACTTAAGTAAAATAGGATTACAGAAAACTATCATCTTAAATTTACTGATCATTATCTGTATTCTACAAGGCCAGTCTAATAATCTTTACTTTTTACCAATAAGGAAACTAAGGTTCAAAGAGGTAAAGATCATACAACTAAGAAGTATCAGAACTGAAATTCAAACATAGTTACTCTCCATTCTCAGGAAATATCAGTGTAATAAGGGATATAAATGCACAAGAAATTTAAATATTAGATTAAAATAATAAAAGATTAAAATCCTACTTTGGAAAATCAATAAAAAAAAAGATTAGACAAGATATAAGTGCCATAAGATAATTTTCAAAAAATGCTATTGAGGTTCAGGGGAAAGAAAAAAACGTATCTAGCTAGAAAACTTACTGAGAAGCATTTTATTTTATATCTACTCTCTGCAGATACTATACTAGACATTGAGAATATGAAAGTGAATAAGCAACACCCCTGCCCTCAGGAAATTTTTACTCTAGTATGTTATGGGAGACTTGGACAGTATTTGAAAAAGCACCAAATGCTCAGATAAATAAGTGTTTGTGGTCAATCTGTCCTTGTTTGGAATCCATTTCACCCTGGAAAGCTAGACCTATGTCTGGCACAGAGCCTTGAAACTGTCTTTTGCTATAAATAGGCATGGCTGGAATTAAGAGGACTTCCTCTGTAAAAATATCAGATTTCATTCTCAGAACTCCAGCCATGCTTTCCCAGTTTGGATACTGTCTTAAGAAACTGCTTCAACCATGAAAACATCTTTAATGAGGATTTTTTTATTCAGGGGTGAATTGATTTAGAACACGGGCTTTGGAGTAAGATGACCCATATTTGAGTGCCAGGTCCTCCATTGTGCGACTTTGGGAAAGTTAAATGTTGCTTTAGTTAACTCATTTGTAAAAGGGAGTTAAAAATACCCTCTCAGGGCTGTCGTAAGAGTTAAATGAGAAAAAAATTTAGTTAAATGAAATACATGTCTAAAGTAACTTTAGAAAATGCCTGGAGTATAGGAAACCCCTCAGAACAACCACTGTTGTTATGATCACTTATGGTAATACTAGATAAAGCTTTCTCCACAAACAGTGCTATGGCCCTGCTTTGAATATTCTCTCAATGATTGTGTCTGTACCCCCAAAATTATAACTTAGAAACCTCCAGGATTACTTTAGATTATTTAAGTATACATGAAGATGTTTACCTCACATTATGATACAGGATCAGAAAATTACAAAGTCACATACAACCCAAGTACTCACTGTATTTCTGATTTTTCATCCTGTTTTAGAGCACTTGACCATGTGTCTCTCTTTTCTCTCATATTCCCAGCCTGAACACTCTGCTTATTTCTTGGCCTCCTATTTATTCCAAGCCCCGTCTCACTTCCATTTTGCCCTTTCTTCTGAGCAGTAACATGTGCCTGGCATACCCCTTCTACCCTCTGTCATTAAAACAGCTCCTGAAAATACAGCAGAAGCCTTCCAAGTGGTTTAAAAGAAAACCTATTATATCCCTTTGCCTTCTCAGTCCCAATGTCCTCTACAGAAAGGAAAAGCAAACTAAAAATGAGGATGACACTGGATACAGAAAATAGGAACACAACATATGAGGTGATGGGAGTTTCCAGGATGATAGTGAAAGCAATTGTGGAATGATAGCTGTGCACACCAGATGAGGGAAGTCCGCACAAGGCTCTGAGAGAGAATTCTTTCAGAAGATAAAATTGATAGTATCTGATCCTTTTGAGAGGAAATTTAGGCAGTTGATTTAAGGTTAGATCAATAAGTACATTGAAAACTAAGCAAAGGGCAAAAATAAGTCAGTTACTCCAGAAAAAACAAAAATGATACAAGAGGAGAAAACCAGTGAGACCTCACTACATGGCTTAGCTTTGAATTGCATTTACAAATTCATAACATAAAATCTGATGTTGATCTCAGTGAAGTTATGATATAATTATATTGGGAAGATGGGTATATGTATGTGGTGGTGGGAGTAGGGGAAAGAAAGAGAACTCAAACCTTTTCCATAGTAGAAAGTTAATAGTGGTCAAAACTGAAAAAGCAAGAAGTAACAAAACAAACATTTTATTTATTTATTTATTTATTTTTGAGATAGAGTCTCACTTTGTTGCCGAGGCTGGGGTGCATCACAGCTCACTGCAGCCTCGAACTCCCAGGCTCAAGCAATCCTCCTATCTCAGTCTTCTTAGTAGCTGGGACTATAGGTGTGTGCCACCACATCCAGCTAATTTTTTTAAAAAGTTTCTTGTAGAGATGGGGGTCTCACTATATTCCCCAGGCTGGTCTCAAACTCCTGAGCTCAAGCAGTCCTCCCATCTCAGCCTCCCAAAGTGTTGGGATTACAGGTATGAGCTACCATACCTGGCAGAAGCTGATTATTATTATTATTATTATTATTATTATTATTTTAAAAGTAGAGACGGATTCTCCCTATGTTGCCCAGGCTAGTCTCAAACTCCTGGGCTCAAGGGATCCTCTGTCCTCAGCCTCCCAAAGTACTGACATTACAGGCGTGAACCACTACACCCAGCCATGAAGCATATTATTTAGAAACATGGAGGTAAATGTTAAAATGGTCAAAATAGCAAATGTTTTTTTAGGAGGAAGAAATTGGAAGAAGTGAGCATGGGAATGCCCTTTTTTGATACTAATCTTATATAATGGTTTAACTTTTTAAACTCTATGCAAGTGTAACTTCAAAAACACAAATGCACAGCCACAAAGGCCAAAAAAGAAGGTGAAAGAAAAATAGCTAGAGGGAAAAAAATAGGTTACACATTTTATTTATTTTTAAAAATATCATTTAAGGCTGGGCATGGTAGCTCATGCCTGTAATCCCAGCACTTTGGAAGGCCAAGGTGGGTGGATCACTTGAGGTCAGGAGTTGAAGACCAGCCTGGCCAACATGATGAAACCTCATCTTTGCTAAATACAAAAAGTAGCCAGGTGTGGTGGTGGGTGCCTGTAATACTAGCAACTCAGGAGACTGAGACAGGAGAATTGCTTGAACCCGGGAGGTGGAGGTTGCAGTGAGGTGAGATTGTGCTACTGCACTCCAGCCTGAGCAACAGAGCGAGACTCTGTCTCAAAAAGAAAAATAAAGTATTTAAAAATATGGATGTGTACACAAGGAAAATTTTTGAAAGAATGTACTAAAATAGCTCTGAATTTAAAGTAATTTTTCCCTCCTTTGTTATACTTCTGTGAATTTTTTGCATGTATTACTTTTGTATTAAGACAGAAAAGCCGTCTCATATTACAGGAACGGGAAACAGTTAGAAATGTGAGAGGAAAACTATGTACAAAGATGTTCATTTCAACATTGTTAATAGTACTAAGAAATCAAACAACCTGTGTAATCAGGAAGTGGGCAATAAATGATGTTGCATAAATCTAGTGAAATATTTTACAGGTGTAATTCTTAAAAAGAAGCTCAAAACAACTTTATATTCATATGATTTTCACCTTTAATCATATTGTACCCTGAGCTAAAATGTCCTAATGCCCTTTTCCCTCCTTCCTTTTTCTTTTTTCTCTTTCTTTTTCTTTCTTTTCTTTCTTTCTTTCTTTCTTTCTTTCTTTCTTTCTTTCTTTCTTTCTTTCTCTCTCTCTCTCTCTTTCTTTTCTTTCTTTCTTTCTTTTTCTTTCTTGTATGTATGTATGTATGTATGTATGTATGTATGTATGTATGTATTTAGAGACAGAGTCTTCCTATATTGCCCAGGCTGCAGTGCAATGGTGCAATCTCGGCTCACTGTACCCTCTACCTCCTGGGTTCATGCAGTTCTCCTGCCTCAGCCTCCCAAGTAGCTGGGATTACAGGCACCTGGCACCACACCTAGCTAATTTTTGTATTTTTAGTAAAGATGGGGTTTCACCATGTTGGTCAGGCTGGTCTCGAACTCCTGACTTCAAGTGATCCACCTGCCTTGGCCTCCCAAAATGCTGGGAGTACAGGCATAAACCACTGCACCCAGCCTCCCCTACCCTTTCTTTTCATTGATATATGTATATATTTTTTTGGCTCTAGTACTTGCCACATTGATATTTTCTTACCATTATATCCTTCAAAAAACTCTGACAGGCACCATCATCTCCCCACCCCATTCCATTTTCACCTGTATCCTAACTGCATGAGTTAACTCATTCTGTGTCTTGAAAATATTCTGAACAGATACTCTGTATCTGTACTTACCACCTTATATTATAATTATGTGATTGACTTCTCCACTAAACTGTAACCCTGAAAGCTGTGATTGGGTCTTACTCATTGTTGTCACTTCAGTACATAGCACAGAGCCTAATAAATAGTAGATGCTTAATAAATGTTTGCTGGATAAAGTAATGAGTAATGTGGAAATATACTTGTATTATGATGTTATGTAGATAAGGGAAAGTAGTACCTACACTTCAGGGCTGTATGAGGATTAGATGGGAAAAGTCATGTAAAACAGCTGGCATAATGCCAAGCATGTAGGTGTTCAGTGTATGGTAAGGATAAAGATGGTCGTAATTATGCTAGTAACAGTTGTGAGAGTTGTGTATTTTTTGTTTTCAACAGAAAGCCCCAGTACGGGCCTTGGACCTTGCGGATGGATTTTGGTGACCCTCTCATTCTTATTCACAGTTATAACTTTCCCAGTCTCAATATGGATGTGCATAAAGGTAAAGAACATTTCATTCACTTCTGGGAAGGGGTCAACTCCTACCTCCATAAACCTACTTCATGTATGCATGTGTGTGAGAAAGAGACAGAGAGATACTGTCTCTCTCTTGTAATTCTTATTTCTTTATCTTTCTTTTGGAAAATTTATATTACTCACCTATTAAAATGGAACCTTAAAACTTCTTTTCAGCCATTGCCCTTACATGTGGGCTAAAGTAAGGATCACCATCAAAAATGTCCTGGGGTCAGGGATGTGAGATGGTTCTGAGAGAACAAGTTCTTTAGAGCTAGAATTGTGGGGTCTGACTGCTGGCTTTACTGTTTACTGTGTGATCTTTGCTGTTTCCTCACCTGTAAAATGGGAGAAAGTAACAATACCTACTTCACAGGACTATTGGGAGGATTAAATGAATTAGTGTGTCTAAGTGTACTTATCACAATGCCTGGCACATCGTAAGTACCCTCAGTGCTGGTTATTGTTTTCTACTAAGTTGTTAATACTTTGATATATGACTATCATTTACATATTTCTAAGAAGATAAAATATGCTCCAAGCATTTTCAGATCAATTTATTCTTAAGGGAATCAGAAGAAAAATTGTGAAGACTTCAGCTTTTTGTTTTTTTGAATTGACAATGCATGAGTAATTTTTTTTTTTTTTTTTTTGAGATGGAGTCTCACTCTGTCTCCCAGACTGAAGTACAGTGGTGCTGTCTCGGCTCACTGCAACCTCCACCTTCCAGGTTCAAGCGATTCTCCTGCCTCAGCCTCCTGAGTAGCTGGGATTACAGGCGCCTGCCACCAGGCCCAGCTAATTTTTGTATTTTTAATAGAGACAGGGGTTTCACCATGTTGGCCAGGCTGGTCTTGAACTCCTAACCTCCAGTGATCTACCTGCCTCAGCCTCCCAAAATGCCGAGATTACAGGTGTGAGCCACCGTGCCAGGCCTACATGAGTAACTGAATAACAGTGTTAACAGCTGAGAAGTGAGGTTATGGATTTGTTTCTGTATCCTATTCTGTCCTTCCTAAATTTATACAGTGAGTATCTATTTCTTTTGTAATCAGTACAAAAATAAAAGATACCATGCTTTGAGAAGATAAACATTGGACATGTTATAGATATGATTTGGATCTAAAGAAATAGATGAGGCATCTAATCTGTTTTGAGCAAAAACATATATTTAAGAAGCCATGCATGTATATATTTGTACTCTTTTTGTTAAATTATCATTTGTGCTTTTATTCTAGATTATAAAAGAATATGAAAGAGCCATCATCTTTAGATTGGGTCGCATTTTACAAGGAGGAGCCAGAGGACCTGGTCAGTACTGAGATTCTGGATTGTTTATCTGAAAACTAAAGTTCCTTTTTACTTTTTTATTTTTATTTTTTTTAAGACAGGATCTCATTCTGTCGCCCAGGCTAGAAGGCAGTAGCATGCTTATGGCTCACTGCAGCTTTGAACTCCTGACCTCAAGTAAACATCCCACTCCAGCCTCCCAAAGCACTAGGATTACAGACATGAGCCACCGTTCCCAGCCTGAAATTTTTTTATTGATGTGATTTCCCTTATGAGGGCTTCTTCTACTCTGTCTTAGAAAATAGTTCATGTAGCAGAAGTTGTATAACAATAGCAGTTGCTCTAGCCAATCTTTTGTTACCCTTTCCTTCCTACCTTTCCTCTCCTCTTCCCATTTGAGCTGATAAGATTACCTCTTAAGCCAAAAATAGCTACATCTATACAAGTTTGAGCATAAGAATCTCTACCAAAGAAAGACTTTCATTCATTTGGCAAACTTCAGTTAAGCTCCTACTGTGTTCCAGGCTCTGGGAATTCAAGGGAGACTAAAACACAGTCCCTACCCTCAAGGAACTTCCCATCTGGTGATAGAACACCAACAAGGAAACAGCTACAACCCTGTGTGATAAGTGATATGATCAAGTACTCACAGAGAGCTGTGAGAAAAGACAAAACCAGAGAAGTGTTACTGATCTGAACTACTAGTAGGCTGAAGTAAGGCTTTCTGTAAGTTACATTTTGATTGAGTCTTGAGGTCTGAAAAGGTGTTAACTAGTAGTAGGCTGAGGTAAGGCTTTCTGGAAGTTACATCTTGACTGAGACTTGAGGTCTGAAAAGGCATTAACCAACGGGAGGTGTTTGCAGCAAAAATAGCAAACATAGAAGGGAGTATTGCAGATTGAAGAAACTGGAAGTAGATCAGTCCAGCAAGAGTGCAGGGTGTGAAGAGAGGGGAAGTGGCTGAAGAGGGCAACAAAGGCAGTCATGCAGGACACTGCATGGTGCAGGGTTTGTATTTTAGAGGGATTGCTCTGCTTGCAGCTTAGGAAATAGATTATAGGAGAGAAACTGCAAAAAATAGAAAGATGGCCCAGGAAACGATTGCGTTGGTCCTAGTTTTGGGGTGGAGGGGAATAGTGACAGTAACAATGGATTAAGGAAATGAACTCCACAGGCCTTAGTGGGCGTAGTCAAATGTGGGAAGTAAGCAAGAGGAATCAAAGTTATTGTTCCTGGCTTCTGGCTCACTGATGAAGATGAACTGATGACTTTTCAGTTCATTAGGTTGATTTTCTTAAAACTGAATGGAGAAGTGAACTGATTAGGTTGCTGGTGTCTCTATAATATGTGTATCTTTGTTGCAGGTTTATTTTTTATTCTGCCATGCACTGACAGCTTCATCAAAGTGGACATGAGAACTATTTCATTTGATATTCCTCCTCAGGAGGTAAGGTTTTCTTTGAATAACTGAGATATAATATGTGAAAGTGCTTTACAATGAGAGACAACATAGTTAGAGCATAGGCTTTATTTATTTATTTATTTATTGAGACAGAGTTTTGCTCTTGTTACCCAGGCTGGAGTGCAATGGCACGATCTCGGCTTACCGCAACCTTTGCCTCCTGGGTTCAAGCAATTCTCCTGCTTCAGTCTCCTGAGTAGCTGGGACTACAGGCGTGCGCCACCATGCCCAGCTAATTTTTTTATGTATTTTTAGTAGAGACGGGGTCTCACCATGTTGACCAGGATGGTCTTGATCTCTTGACCTCGTGATCCACCCGCCTCGGCCTCCCAAAATGCTAGGATTATAGGTGTGAGCCACCGCGCCCGGCCTATTTATTTATTTAAATTTTTATTTATTTATTTTTAATTGAGACAGAGTCTCGCTCTGTCGCCCAGGCTGGAGTGCAGTAATGTGATCTTGGCTCACTGCAACCTCTGCCACCCAGGTTCAAGTGATTCTCCTGCCTCAGCCTCCTGAATAGCTGGGACTACAGATGTGTGCCACCACACCCAGCTAATTTTTTTGTATTTTTAGTAGAGACAGGGTTTTGCCATG
>CAUYQU010035433.1:0-14753 GCA_963574635.1 Cheracebus regulus
TCATCTGAGGTCAGGAGTTCCAGATCAGCCTGGCTAACATGGTGAAACCCCATCTTCACTAAAATACAAAAATTAGCCAGGCGTGGTGGCAGGCACCTGTAATCCCAGCTACTCAGGAGATTGAGGTGGGAGAATTGCTTGTATCTGGGAGGCAGAGATTACAGTGAGCAGAGATTGAACCACTGCACTCCAGCCTGGTCGACAGAGACACTGTCTCAAAAAAACAAAACAAAACCAAAAAACTACAGTATGTAGACTTTTTCAAGGCTTTGGGTGTGTTTCTTTTTGGGTGTGTTAGGGTTTTATGTGTGTGTGTGTGTGTGCATACATATATGTGTGAGTATGTGTATGCGTATATGTATGTGTATGTGTATATCTATCTATATCTCTATATATCTATATCCATACATGTAGTGAGAGAAAGAAAGAGAGATTCATTACAGACAAAGCAAATTGAAAAGAGGTAAGCTGAAAAGATTCTTCATGCAATGTAACCACAGGGGGGTTAATACGGTCTCTTTGGTCTTATCTATGGGTGGAAAGGGAATTAAGGGCTCCAAGTCCCTTAATGTGGCTATCCCTCGGTTTCTCTAAGACTCATATTCCTCAGTATAATTTTGTAATTTTCCAAATATAAACACCACATATTTCTTTCTTTCTTTTTTGTTCTTTTGAGACAGAGTCTCACTCTGTTGCCAGGCTGGAGTGCAGTGGCACGATCTCAGCTCACTGCAACCTCTGTGTCCCCGGCTCACGTGATTCTCCTGCCTCAGCCTCCTGAGTAGCTAGGATTACAGGTGCACACCACCATGCCCAGCTGATTTTGTATTTTTAGTGGAGATGAGGTTTCACCATGTTGGCCAGGATGATCTCAATCTCTTGACCTCGTGATCTGCCCACCGTGGCTTCCCAAAATGTTGGGATTACAGGGGTGAGGCACTGTGCTCAGCCACCACCAAGTATTTCTCATGTATTTCTTGTGGAGTTTAATATTACACTGTGTGTTATTTTTTATATTGTGAACAAAAATGTTTGTTCTATTATATTTTTCCCTGGCCATTTCTAACATCTATAGATTTTTATATCTTTTTTTTTTGCATCTGGAATGCTTAACTACATTCTCTTTTAATAATACATTTTTTTTTCTTTATGAAGATTTCTTTGGAATGAAACGTGTCCTGAATATAATAACATTATTGCTTCCTTGTTGATGGATATGTTTTTAAGACTTATTTATCTATAGCAATTATGTCTAAATATGAATAGTATACCAAATCACTTTTTCTGCTCATTAAACTTTGTCAATCAGTTTTTTCATCAGTAGCTGTTATTTTCATTATCCTTTAATGGATCCTTGGTGGGATTAAGGGGAAAATAAGCCAACAAACAAAAAAATAAGGAAACCTTTCTTTTTCTTTAGTCCTTGTTTTTCTGGTTCCACTCTTCTTTCGATTCCCCTCCTATGGATCAGTCTCATATCTTCAAAATTAGGAGGATAGGAACAGCAGATGTGGAGAATAATGAACGTGTACTCTAGGGACGGCTGAATCTTTCTAAATTGTACAATGTTTTCCAACATAGCAAGATCCCTGTTATAATATATAAAATTCACCCACAATTATAAATAACATGCATTTTACCTTTATATTAATTTTACATAAGTGGCATGTTTGATGGAAGAAATGGACAACATTTTAAAAGCACACATAAAAAAATATAAACTATCCAGAATTGTCATATTCCAGAATAACCCCTGTCTTACTTGGGTTTCCCCAGAAAGACCCTGGGACAACGACTCCTGCGTAGATTGTCTTTTGGGAAGTGATCCCAGGGAATGGGAGTGGAGGGCTAGAGAAAGGGAAGCAGGGAAGGAGGGAAAGGCCATTCAAAAGTGTATTATCAAATCGCTCACCACTCTGGGCAACTAAGGCATAGTCTCACTGTAGAATGTGCTTCAGATTGTTCATCCAAGAGATGGAAGGTTAAGGCTGCCATGAGCTGTGGTCATGCTACTGCACTCTGATGACAGTGTGAGATCCTGTCTCTGAGAGAGAAAGAGAGCGAGAGAGAGGAGAGAGATAGAAGAGGTGAATATATTCAATGGTGTGTTGGAACCCGCTTGACCAGCTTGGCATGGCCTGTTGTGTATATCTTGTGACAACTTTGTGCTCAGTGACATCAGGTTGGTAGCTTGAAACTGACCACAGTGGGAATGTTTACACCGTAGAAGTTGGTGAAAGCCACAAATCAGGGCTATTTTTGTTAGAGAGCTGGTTGTTAAAGGTTTATTGGCATATCACTTGAAATATCAATCAATTTTCTCTTAGTTAAGGATCACCTGAACTGCCTTGTTCTTCCAAATTTGCTCAGACATCAGAAGGCTGAGAGAGTTTCTGCAGACAACGCACAGGGTTGATAGGACCTCCTCCCAGCTAAGGCAATACACTGTCAGGTTACAGCTATGTAGCTGGTTTCCACAGCAATGACTGAAGTAAAAAGTCTGGATGAAAGGATGTGAGGCCCTAGAGGTGTCTAATCCAAGCACTATTAACTTTTTGACTGTTTTCATGTATCTGTGCATGCACACATATGAAAACACACAGTTTTAAGCTTACCAGAATGACATCATGCCAACCATACTCTGTCTCCTTCTCAGCCTTTTATGTTTACTTAACAATAGATGGTGAGCATTTGCCATGTAAACAAATGTTACTTTAGTGGTTGCAAAGTACTAGATATACCATAGAGTATTTTTTAATCTTCCATTGTTGCATATCTAGGCTGTTTTCAATTTCATGCTATTACAAGTAGGGTCACGATGTACTTATTTGTACATATATCTTTATACTGCTGATAGATTCCTTGAAGTAGAATTACTGGGTCAGGGGGCATGCCTATTTCTAAGACTTTTGAATATATTGCCTAGCCTAGAACATGTGTATCAACAAAGCCCATACCTTATGATCTTTTGAAGTCTTTTCTTCAAAAGACTTCTTTCCTTCCCTCCCTTCCATCCTTCCTTTTCTTTCTTTCTTTTTTTTTTTTTTGAGACAGAGTCTTGCTCTGTTGCCAAGCACCAGGCTGGAGTACAGTGGCGTGATCTCAGCTCACTGCAACCTCCGCCTCCTGGGTTCAAGCAATTCTTCTGCCTCAGGCTTCTGAGTAGCTGGGCATACAGACATGCACCACCATGTCCAGCTAATTTTTATATTTTAGTAGAGACGGGGTTTCACGATGTTGGCCAGGATGGTCTCGATCTCTTGACCTCATGATCTCCCTGTCTCAGCCTCCCAAAGTGCTGGGATTACAGGCGTGAGCCACCGCACCCGGCCCCTCCCTCGCTCCCTCCATCCCTTCTTTCTTTCTTTCTTCTTTCTTTCATTATTTCCTTCCTTCCTTCCTCTTTCTTTCTTTTCCTTTTTCTCTCTCTTTCTTCTTTTCTTTCCTTTTTTTGAGACAAAGTCTCCCTCTATCACTCAGGCTGGAGTGCAATAGCGTGAACACACCTCACTGGAGCCTCCACCTGCCAGGGTCAAGTGATCCTCCCCCGTCACCCTTCAGAGTAGCTACGACTACAGGTGCACGCCACCATGTCTGGCTAATTTTTTGTAGAGATAAGGATCTCACAACGTAGCCCAGGGTGGTCTTGAATTTTTGAGCTCAATTGATCTGCCCACCTCGGCCTCCCAAAGTTCTGAGATTACAGGCATGAGCCACCATGCCCGGCCTTTAACTTTATTGTTCTATAATTCTCTCATTCTAATACAGAAGTATCAATGATTACTATAAGACTAGCATGAACCACAATAAGTAGATTGCTTATGACTCCATATCCAATAGCCCTAAATAGTACATACTTTGAAAACAAAACAAAACTACTTTACTTTAATATCTCTACCCAAAGAAATAATGCTTTTCCATATTTGTAGTTCATATAAACAAACTTGCAGCAATCTAAAAATTGAGTTCTTTAGACTTTAAAACTTAAGACATTTCTATAACTGCTATTAATCACTAGTCTTAAATATATTATCCTCATGTCTTCAGACTCAAGAAGGCTTTTGTCTATAAATCCATTCTACATAGCTATTTTATTTGGAAGTGAGCATAATGCAGATGACAAATGATTCATTGTTTCTGGAGCAAAGCAATATCATTCCAGAACAAAAGGAAAGAGAAAAATAGTAACAAACATTGTGATATTTTTGAATTTGGATTGATTTGATCCTTCAACACTTCTAAACTATCATATTTCTATATTATTACATTTTTTCCTAGTGACATCTTTAATGACAAAAAAGAATGTTTGAAATCTTGCATATGTCCTCAGATATTTAGCAACTTAAGACATTGGTACTACATTCAATTCTATTGCACTGCAGGAAGTTAGAAAATACAAAATCAGTGTAACAAAGCCAGCATGGGATTTCTGAAAGGCTTCAATTCAACATTTCTCACAAAGTTGACTAATTACCTTCTCTGTTCTAGTTGTGGTGCTAGGCACCAAAGATAATGCAGTGACCCAGACAGTCACCATCCCTAACCTCATAGAGCTTGCAATTAAACACCACACTCCAGGGGAAATAAGGAAAGAAAGAAGCAAATGCCCAAACTTTGATTTGCTCTTTTGGCCTTCCACTGCCTTCTCAGCTGTTAAACAAACTCTCTGTGTCATTTCCTTTTTGAACAATGAAGGGCCTGGTAAAGGCCTAACTTACAAGCAAAAGCTCATAAAATTGATTTGCCTCATTGAATCACAGCCCAAATGCGTCTCATTTTTATGGCCTAAAACAGAGATGTGGCGTCAATAACAAACATACTTACTTTAATGGATGTCAGTTGTATTCTTAGTCTCTCTCCAGGCAAATAATATTCCCCTTGCCATTTTATACATAAAGATCCTCTGAAAAACTCAGCTATGGGTATAACAGGACTGTTACCGGTGACCATGGATCCTAAGAGATCCATATAGGCTCCCAGGGCAAGCTGGTCGTGGGTAAAACTGTGAGGGTAACAACAGTCACTGGTCATTGTTGCCTCTCCCTGGAGTGACAAGGTGCCCTCTTTCCTCACTGCAGCCTCCACCTGCCGGGTGGAGCGTCTCATGCTGTGCCTTCCCCTCTGCATCCAGCGTCTCACACTTGTGCCATCCTTTCTTATTTAAAGGTTTTCAGGAACTGATCAAGTATTAATGCCCAAAGAATAATAAAATGTGAATTTTAGCAAAAACCAAAAGGGTGAATTCAGCAGAAAACAAATCTTTAAGTCAAAGGGATAGCCCTACATATGTAATTTAAGGTATCAATTAGCATATAGAATATATTTTGGCAGGTGAAAAGTCCAAATATAAAATAACTCTGGAACAAAAGAAGAGAAAACTCGTTAAACATTATTGGGTGGATGACAGGCATCTGCAGGCAGTAGGAAGAGACCAAGCTCTGAATGAAAGAACACACCTGAGTTCAAGTTCTTCCTGAGCCTCAGTTTCTTCAACTACAAAATGGGGACAATGATATCTATAAGATTTTTTCTATTTATAGGGTTAAATATGATAATTATGTAAAGTACATGGACCACATGCACAGTTAACAAATAGACTGCTGTTCCTCCACCATTGTGAAATCTGACCACAAAGGTGCTTACAAAGTCTGCATATGAGCACTTCCTGAATGCCTTTTCCTATCTGCAAAATGAGGTACAACAGGATTTCAGCTGAGTCTGAACCCTGATAATTTGGAACACTGATGGGAAAACATGGAAGAGACGTGGGAAAAGCAGACTTCGTTTTGTTTTATGTTTTTGAGACAGGATCTTCCTCTGTTACCCAGGCTGGAGTGCAGTGGTGTTATCTTGGCTCACTGCGACCTCCGTCTCCCAGGCTCAAACGATTCTCATGCTTCAGCCGCCCGAGTGTCTGGGACTACAAGAATGCACCACCACCCTAGTTAATTTTTGTATTTTTTGTAGGGATGGGGTTTCACCATGTTGGCCAGGCTGGTCTTGAACTTAGGAGCTCAAGTGATCCACCTGCCTTGGCCTCCTAAAGTACTGCGATTACAGGCGTGAGCCACTGGCCCCAGCAAAAGCAGCCTTTTTTTTTTTTTTTTAAACTTCAGTCTATCTTTCTAGAGCAAAACAGTGGGGTCTTTAGTTTGCATTAGAATCATTCGAGAAGTGCCTCCCCACTTTTAAATGTTCATTTATTTATCACAATAAACAGGAAACATGTAAACCACATAGCTTTTTCCTCAGGAAATTTGTTTTTAAATGCGCATCGTGGGACCCATTCCTATGAAATTCTGATTCAGAAGATCTTTGGAATCTGCACTTTTAAAAGTTCCATCATCATTCTGAGGCACGGCAGCTGTGCGCAAACTCTGAGAAACAGGGCTTGGGAGTGTGTGCTTCAATTTCCACTTTGAGAACACATTGTTTGGGATTCTCTTTAATGTGCTACTTGGTAATGTAAATGGAAAGCAAAACTCCTTTCCAACGAGGAAAGATTTAAGACAATGAACAACTAACTTGATCGGCAAAGTAAAATAAAGGCCGATTTCATTGTGAAGTGAAATCTTGGCAATGTGTTTCTTTAAGGAAATGCTTTTTTGTTCCTAATATAGATTTGGGCTACTGTGAATCTAGACATTCTTTTGGTTTCCAAAGGACCAAATAATTATGCCAGGAGAGCTGGGGCAGAGGTGGGCGTGAGCAAAGGATGAAGGAGTCTAGCTTCTCTTTGCTGATGTGAAGGCAACACAGAGGTAGGCTTGGTCGTTCCAAAGCCCAACACCTCAGTTCTGTGGGCGATTCCCTCTTGGTGTTTTTTATACCGGATGTCCCAAAATGTGAAAAAGATGCTACGTCTGCTTGGATTCGGATGCCTTGTCCTTTTGGCAATAGGAGGCAGGTTCTTCCTGAATGTCAGAACTTTTTATCCTGGAAGGTAGAAGTTGGTGAATTGCAAAGTTTTGCTTCAAGCATTGGTTGGGGCCTGGGCTCTGGGAGAAGACAACCGGTGTAGGGGCTCTTGCTGGGGAAGGCACTGGCTGCTGCAAAGTGGTGGGCGCAGGCCAGGGATGAAGGAGACAGTGCTAGCAGCCCACGTTCCTCTGGAAGTGCTCCTTATGACTCTGCTGGCAGTCACATCCACTGTGAAGGTCTTTGCTATTCTTTCATCTTTTATTCTTTTTTTGTTATTTCCAATCCTTCAGTGAAGTTGGGCACTTGAACAGATTTTTCAGTCCCACAAGTTGAAGAGTACCTCCCATATTCTAGGATACTAAAGTAAGCGTGGCAGACAAGTGTCCTATCTTTATGGGCTTTCTAACTTTACATCCCGAAGTCTGAGGGGAATTAAGGAATGAGCTGACATCCAAAATTGGACTAGGTTGTATGAGGTGAGCTACGCAAGGGGTCGACGCTCCTTCTGTGCACCTGGAGGGATTTGCCTGGAGCTACACAGATCTGACGACTTAATCCACCTTGAGGCTACAACTGAGGGTCTGTTATCCTTCTTTCCTACAGAACATCTTTCTAAATTTGGATTAAATTAAAGATTTATAGAGCTTTACTAATGTCCTCAAAGAACAGGCCTATGCAGTTTGAACTCTATTACAGAAGCAATTCAGCTCTTTGCAACTAAAAACATTGGCTTCTACTCGAAGTATAAGTAAAAACTGCCTGATTGACTTGATGAAGATGAGAATTGTTTGTAATTTAGCAACCACTTTTTTAGCATCCTAATAGAAGTCTGTTTGCTCTCTTTAAAGCATGCTCAAATCACTCACCACCTTAATTTAAGAAAAATTTCTTTCAATTACAGATGTAATATATGCTCCTATTGAAAATTTAGAAAATAAAAATGAAGAGTAGGAAAAAAATTATCACTAGTTTCACTTACATATCCATTGTGATTTATTTTCTTCTTTTGACATACAAACAATTGCCACTTTATGAAGGTTTGACCTAGGATTTTTTGACTTTACATTGGCACAATAGTGAGATGCATTTAGTAGAAATCATACTCCAAGTACCCACACAACCATTTCGGTACAGTATTTAATAAATTACAGGAGATATTCAACACTTTATTATAAAATAGGCTTTGTGTTAAATGTTTTGCCCAACTGTAGGCTAACGTAAGTGTTCTGGACACGTTTAAGGGAGACAAGTTTAAACTATGATGTTCTGGAGGTTAGATGTACTAAATGCATCTTCACCTTATGATATTTTCAACTTAACAATGGATTTATGGGGACATAACCCCATCGTAAATCGAGAAGCATCTGTATTAATTTCTACACGGTTGCAATTACATGGTATATGTGCAATTGCATATGCTGGTTTCTTAAAAATCTGTTTTTAAAATATCTGCTAACTATATAAAGAAGACAAAATATCACCTAGAAATCTACCTCCCAGAGAAACTATCCCTTCCCTTAATGTTTGGGTGCATTTTCTTATAATTCCTTTTTCAAAAAACGTAATTGTGATTATGCTGGATTGAAGTTTAATTAATGTGCACAGATCCTGTAAGAAAGAGTTTGAAGAGGCTCAGTGACAGATCGTATCTGCTATTGGTGGTTTGGTAGTCTTCCCCAATTAAACCTCAATGACTCAGGACTCTCAGTATGACTTTTAAAGACACAGAAAACCATCGTTCATGTTCCATGGCAGAACAAAAGGACAATTAGGTTGCACTACGTCATTCTGCTTTTGTGCAGGGCAATACCTTTTGATAGTAATTCTCCTGGTACAGTTTCTTAACAGAGTGACCCACATAGCCATTGTTAGGTCTGGAAGAGAACACTATTCATTCCTGCTTTAAGTGGCCACTAAATGTGCAGAAGGTTTCCTCTGAACTGAGAGTTGAAGGATGTGCTGCAACAAGCCCATTTCCTGGCACTGGAAAGTGAGGTGAGAGCTGCAGAAGAGGCAGGGGTGAAGGACGTGCTGAGGGCCAGGCTTGGCCCCCCACATGGCCCTTCCACAGGTGCTCTCGATTCCAGGCCCCAGCCAGAGTCCACGAGGATTCCTCTGATCTGTTAGCTACAACTTCCTCTTCCAGAGGTCTTACTTGTCATCTATATCTTGGTCATCAGCATATATTTTCTAGAAATTTCCTCAAGATACTGGGATGATTCATTGAGATGTCACAAAGTTGAGAATAAGTTACTATTGTCTTCATGTATGTGTGCGTGTGCATACACATATGTGTCTATATATGTACACACACATACATATATACATATATGTGCATTCTGGCATCATGACCCTTTCCCTAAAGTCTTCATTGTCTTCTAAAATTCACTGTTATAAAGGCCAAGACTGAGCAACCCTGATTTGTATCCTTCTGTAGAACCTTTTGTTCTTCGTATTTTTATTTTAAATTTAATAATTTTTCTAGAATAGGTATAATGTGGATACTACTTTCGTAAACCCCTCAACTATACTTACCTTCTGTGTAATCCAGTTTTTTTTCCTTTCTCTTGCAGCCCTTCTACCGTGAAGGTAAGGCGTAAAGTCTGTTGCCCAGGGATTGGGGAGGTTTGTATTAAAGACGACTCTGGAGTACAAAGAAGCAGGAAGGTATGTTGTGGAGATGCTGTTGGCAGAAACAACTGGCCTTGACTGAACAAACCAAGAGTTCCTACAGGAGCAGAGGCCGCCGAGTGGAGGCTGACGCCCATGCGCAGGCTTGGGCAGCTCTTCCCCACACGTCCACGTGGCTCACTTCCTCTCTTCCTTCAGGGCTCTGCTCACATGTCACCTCCTCGAGGAGGCCTTCCTTGACTACCCTGTGCCCACTCCCACCCCCTACCCCTGCATTCCCTGTCCCCCTCACTCTACCTGGCATAGAACAGGTTTATCTCCCTGTTGTCTACCAGGCTTTTATCTAGTTCTGTTTTGCTGGACTGTATTAAGTGAGACCCAGTTCCTGGGGTTTATCACTCTGAATGGATGGAGCACATAAAAATGGGATTTTCCTGTTCCCACTACAGCACTTTCTTGTGGAGACCACCTCTCCCCATGTGCAATGTTCTACTCTCATCTTTCTTACCTCCTGCCGAGCTGTTTTCTCAGAGCATGAGTCTCTGAACAGAAGATGTACTGCTTTGTGCCCTGCTTGAGGATAAGCTTCACAAAAGCAGTCTGTGTTGTTTTTATTGTTGTTTATCGCTGTATTCCTAGCTTCTAGAATAGTGTCTGGCATGGCACGCAGTGTCATGAGTAAATTTGTGAGTATATATAATGGACAAGGTTGGGAGAAGAAAGTTAGTTTGGAAATGGGAAAGTTTAGTGGGAGACACAGGGCCCTGACTACCTCAAAAAGCCACAGTCCTATAAGAGGACAGAGTTCCTATTTTTCTGCTTGGCCTAGGACTTGTACTGGTCTTTCAGCTTGAATTCATGGGGCAAGATGGTGGTGAAAAGATAAAGGCATTTTTACCTGGGTAGACAGTTTCTTTTTCTGGAGACAAGAATTGGGAAGGCCTACCAGATTCTGGCAGTGAGTTGACTGTACTTGTTTTCAGCATTGTGTTTTTTGCCTTCGTATGTATTTTAGTAGGGAGTTGAGCAATGCTGTTTTAGGGTTTCCATTCAGATTTTCCATTTCAAATTGGGCATCTATTTGCACCTTTAATTTGGGTAACAAGCATTCCACAGGAATACAAAGTATGAGCAGCTCAATTCATCCCCCTAAAGGAAGGCAAGAGACTGCAGTTCCAAGTTATGCCTATACTATACAGTAGAGAGTATTTTAAGTGTTTTGTCATTGCTTCCAAGTTCATACAAATACTTCTTACTAATTTGTATTGGCCACATTCACTATTCTTATTTGGTATACATTAGTGAATTTTTACTCTTTTAAAGAAAAGAAACTTCCATGATTAACTAAAACATCTAAATATGAATTGTACACAGGCTTTATTCATTTATAAAATGCAAAGAACTTAAGATTAAAAGAAAAACAACATCAAAACCCAGAGACATAAGTAAAATGCATTTAAATGATTCTTTGGCAGTTTATTGATGCTGAGATAGTTTTTTTTCCCTTGAAAATATATAAAAATTTCCTTTCATCTTCCCTGAAGCATATCCGAATAAGTTAGTGACTACATAATTCATATCCAGGTATTTTGTGATATTTGGATAATAGGCTTCAACCTCTTCTAAACTTATTTTATATTTCAGACCACACATTTGCAGTTTGTTGATTAATTCTTTTGGTTGCAGCCTGAGATATTTCCAGGTCTAAAGCCAGGTTCACATTTTGCTTTGAAGAGACAGAAATTCCAAACAAATACAGATGGTCAGGCCATAAACTTAATTAAAATTTCTGCTTTACTGGATGTTACATTAAATATGGCCATAATGCCAAGAGAAATACATGAAAAATCCATCTGCATCCACATCCTGCTGCTTCCACGTAGAATGAAATAACAGAATGCTAAGAAGTATGTGTGTATGTGCGTGAGAGCACATGTGTATTAAGCAAGTTCCCTCTTTTGGCTGGGTGGCCATACTAGTCATATTTTGACTAATAAAAGATGTTTAAAAAATTTTTTTTAATCAAATTTTTTTTTTGAGATCAAGTATTGCTCTGTCATCCAGGCCGGAGTGCAGTGGCGCAATCTTGGCTCACTGCAACCTCTGCCTCCAGGTTCAAGCAATTCTTATGTCTCAGCCTCCCAAGTAGCTGGAATTGCAGGCATGTACCACCATGCCTGGCGGGGTTTTGTACTTTTAGTAGAGATGAGTCTTCATCATGTTGGCCAGGCAGGTCTCGAACTCCCGACCTCAGGTGATATCTCTGCCTCGGCCTCCCAAAATGCTGGGATTACAGGCGTGAGCCTTCGTGCCCGGCCTAAAATATGGGTTTTTAATTAAAATCTGGGATTGGCCAGGTGCATATCTGTTAACTTGCCTATATAATGCTGAAGCACTAATTCGGAGAGCTTTTAACTACTGTGTGGTTTTGCTATCTCCTTTTTGTGTAGATCTAGGGCATCTTTTTTTCCTTTCCGATTTGCCTGGAATATTTTCTGATTTAGAATTCTGTGGAGATCCTAACCCGTCTCCAGGAGGAAGAACAAGGTCACTCCTAGGAAGGTGGGTCACGGCTTCTCACGCTCTGTTGCCCAGGCTGGGCTATGCGCTTTACATAAACTATTTCACTTTCTATCTCACCATCACCCCAGCAAACACTCCAGGATTTAGGTACCACTCTTATCCCTATTTTACAGACAAAGAGACTGAGGCATAGGGAGTTTCAGGAACTTACTCCCAAGATCAAAACAGCTGCTAGTCAGTTGCCTCAACTCAAGTGACCTGGCTCCAAATCTTGCATTCTTACTCTGTTTTCTCTTGATGCTGTCATTAAAAGAGTGTTCTAGAAAGATAAATTTGAACAGATGTTTTAATTCATTTTAATTTCATACATAAGTTATTTTTTAAAGAAAATATAAGATATTCCACCTTCAAGATTATCATAAAAAGGTCAGTATAATACAGCGGTTAAGCAGTATGACTATAGAGCCAAGTTCCTAGGTTCAAATCCCAGCTCTACTATTTTCCTGCTGTGAGAGTTTGGGAAAGTTACTCAACTTCTCTGGGCCTCACTTCAAACCTGTGGATGATAAAAATAGCACTCACCTCATACAGTTAGTCCCAGTTTTCCAGAAAGGGGAGGATTAGATTATTTAATATACATAAACTGCTTTCTGTACGTAGTGAGTACTAGGGGTTTTTATTATTATAATCTTTAAAAATAATTTAGTTGGGCATAGTGGTGTAGACCTGTAGTCCTAGTTAATCAGGAGGCTGAGGCAAGAGGATCTCTTGAGCCTAGGAGTTTGAGGTATACAGTGAGCTATGATCACACCACTGCACTCCAACCTGAGCAACAGAGCAAGGCTTTGTCTCTAAAAAAGTAATAATAATAAAATAATAAATAAATAAAGGAGGAAAAATTGACCAGATGTGACTTTCCGTAACCCTTATTCATATTAAATTCTTGAATTTTCCATGTGTGTCGCTTAATTTTTGCAACACTTCTGTTGTTGTGTAAGCGAAGGGACCCAGTTTTTTTGAAGTACTGGTCACATGTCAGCTGTTAAACATCACATTACTGACATCATAAATGAGGTCACCATTTGGCAAATAATTTCTTGGCAGGAGTGGTTCTCACTAACAGGGAAAATGAAAAAAAAAAATAAATACAATCCCCATTGTGATTTTTTAAAGCATTTCAGACACATGGCTCAGCAATTTTTTCAACTGCAAAGTTCTTTTCCTTCCATCTTAGAACTCAGATGGCTGAGCTGTGTGGACGAGTTGAACTGACTGGTCAATCCATTTTTTTTTTTTTCCTGTAACTGTCATTTATCCGCAAATGACACTGTTTACCACAGGAAAAGATAACCATATTACAAAAACATACGAATGGTCTTTGTCTTAAAAGGCCATAGTTTGTTATCTGATTGCTTTAAGTTAATGTGGAGAACTTGCTTGAATAGTTGCAATAGTTGTTCTTACCTCATTTCCTCCCTTTCAAGGGTAGAGTAAGTTTTCTCCTTGGAGAAATGTGGGAGTTGGACCAGATATCACTCAAGCTCCTTTTTGGCTGTGATATTCTGTGTCTTCAGATTCTCTTCTTGTGGAGTGTTTTTGTTTTTTAGGGCACTGGACCCAAACAGCCCTACATGCTAATTCCATTTTGGGTTGCTGTGAAGACAAAAGGCAACGCCTGACGTTTCAGTAAGGCATTGTAACATATAAAGTGGCTCCACATATACATCTTTTATAAAATCCTCACAGACACTTCGAAGGAATTTTGCAGATGAGGAGAATGAGACCCCAGGAGGTTAAGTGACTTGTCCAAGGTCACACAGCTTGTAGGAAGCAAAGCCAAGTTTAAAACTCAAGTCCTTTTATCTGTTGGTGCAGTATTATTTGGAGCATGCCACAGTCCCTCACAATCCAAGAAATACACATGGTGAGATTAGATGGACTCTTTCAGTTCCTTCAGCCAATGGGCCAGCATTGACTCTGTTAGTTCTGATTGGATCTGTGTATAACCCTAAACCAATCACTGTGGCAAGGGCAGTGTAAGACTTCTGATTGGCCAGACATAGTTCCAACCTCCCTCTGAAATGTGGAGAGGTTCCCTGAAACACAAAGCTAAAAATAGGATATGATTAAAAAAAAAAAAAAATCAAGGGCCCTCATCAGACAAGAGAGAATAAATGATGCATAGAAAAATGAGAAAATTCCCATTATACACAGAGAAAGAATTTCCCCTGAAATATGTTTCCAAAACAAATGGTTTTAAATTGTCTTATTTTCTATTTTGTCTTAATTGAATTTAAGTTTTGCAAAAGCAGTTTTTTTTTTGATATAAGTTTTAGATAAAATGAGAATCGGGCATTCAGTTTACATTAGATTTTTATAAACAGGTATATAGAAAAACACTCAGAACACACAACAGGATGTTAGCAGTGGTATTGCTTAATGAGAAAATGAGTTATTTCTACTTTTCTTAATATTTATTGTTGTATCTTTTTTTTTTTTTTTTTTTTTAAATAAGAGAAAAAAAGAAAGAGAAAGAAAAAGTGGAAGAGAGAACAGAATTCTTGCTCTATTGCCCAGGCTGGAATGCAATCTTAAAAAGGTATTAAAAACCTCTTTTATGCTGTCAATTATACTTAACAACAGAGACAGAAAGGAATACGGGAAGAAAATAACAAACA
>CAUYQU010035435.1:0-77880 GCA_963574635.1 Cheracebus regulus
CCTTGTCTAAAAATAGAATCACTGTCTAAAAATAGACTCACTATAAAAACCCCCTGTCTGAGAGGAGTCCGTGCGACTTCTCCGGCCCCTCCTGTCCGGACCGCAGAACCTCACCCGGGAGCCTGAATAAATTCTCTTGCATTGGATTATTTTGGTGCTGGCCTCAGTTTCTTCGTTTTATCCTCAGAAACAGACCTCACAGGCTCATGCCTGTAATTCCAGCACTTTGGGAGGCTGACACAGGCGGATAATCTGAGGTCGGGATATAGAGACCAGCCTGGCTAAGATGGCACAACCGCATCTCTACTAAAAATACAAAATTAGCCAGGTGTGGTGGCACATGCCTGTAATCCCAATTACTTGGGATGCTGAGGCTTGAACCCAGGAGGCGGAGGTTGCGGTGAGCTGAGGTCCTGCCATTGCACTCCAGCCTGGGCAACAGAGTGAGACTCCATCAAAAAAAAAAAAAAAAAAGTCACAGCAGCATCACAGATTTTATGCCATGGCACACACAGTTCTTCAAAATCAACTGTACTCTAAAAGCCAATTGCAAATCAAATCTTTGAATCACCTCCTCTTTCCAAGAGTGACTCGTAGGATTCCACTCATCATCACCATCATTCTCCTCTCAAAATATACTGATAGCTTATGCTTTTCTGAGCTATTCACAGCCAGTCTCTATACATTTTACCTCATCCATTCTTACAGCTAACAATAGAGTTAGAAATTCATTCATTCTATCCATGTTTACTTTTACTATTTTGGAAAAATATTTATCGTATTTTATATTAACACTTCATTAAAGAAGTGTCTATATTTGATCTACCCACTCTGCAGTTTTTGTTTTCTCATTTTGGAACTGACCTGCCCCATAGATGGCCCATCAAATTTGCAGTGGATGGTGTAGTGCCCTTCCCTGGTTTCCCTTCTCAACCAAAGAGCCCATTTTTCCTGCTGCCAGGAATATTGGCTGCTGCCTCCTAGCAGCTAACCACCTTTTTGGGGAATAGCTTGTGGACTATTTGAAGGAAATGCCTCTCCCAGTATTAAGCCCCCTTGCTGGAAGCAGCCTGCATCTACTCAATGACTTGACACAGCTATTTGTCCTTCTGATCTCCCTGCGTCATTTTTAGACAACAGGGATGGGCCATGCCAGCTCCAGCATTCCTTATGGTTTTAACGGAGACCTTTGCTGTTATGTTAAGTGACTCTGAGCATGTACTGTGAGTGAATATGAGGATGTAGTGTAAACCTTTTCACAAATTGCCACCCAGATCTCCTCTCTCCACACTCCACTGACAAGGAAAGAGGTGATCATTTTCCAGCTGCTAGAAGCGTTGCTTGCTTCTCCAGGAATTGCCTCCAGCTGAACATGATGTCTTCTCTCTGGCATCAGTCCACCTTCCAGCTGGAGAGGTACAAAGACCAAGTCCTTCCATTCAGATAATGCTGATGGTTCATCTTATCTCTAAAGCTTTAAGAAGCTCTAAAATTTTATTCTCATTGGTTTGCTTCTCTCACGACTTCACATAATCCACAACTTTCTAAGACACCTCTTCATCTTAGAGCCTATTTTTTTGGAAAAAACAGATAATAAAAACCCATGTTCAGTCAGCTGCTACTCACCTACTAAAGTCTTTCTTCTTCAGTGGCTCTGCATTGATGTTGCAAGTGAAGATCACACTCTTTAACAAGACTTACAAGGCTGTAACATACATGAACTCCAAATAACTCTCCCTACTGCCCATATTGCACTCCATTCTCTGGCCATACTAATATGCCTACGTTTCTTTGAGCGTAACACTAAAAGACCTGATTAGTTACTCTTCTGATATTACCCCTTAGCACCCTCTGCACTTCATATCATAGACCTCCTCACACTGTATTCAAGTTATCAGTTTTTCTTTAATCTCTCTCACTAGATGCATGGTATGCATCAAATGTCGTTCACCGTTGTGAATACTACGTTGTTAACACACTGCTTCAAATATCAAAGAAGATCAACAAATATTAATTGAATGAATTTTATAGAAATAAATAATTAAGGTATGGGCATGTACATTTATAACTGGTGGATTTTCTTTTGTGTTAATTTATATCAGAAGCACATACAAAGCAGGTTTCGTATCATGTCTGGTCATTGTGCTAAGACTTGGGAGTAAAAAGATAAATAAAATTTTTTTCCTACCTCAAGTAGGTTTTAATTTAAGGTGTAATAGTGTATTAACGCTTT
Source organism: Cheracebus regulus (assembly GCA_963574635.1). Lineage (NCBI taxonomy): Eukaryota > Metazoa > Chordata > Mammalia > Primates > Pitheciidae > Cheracebus > Cheracebus regulus. Next base: position 2,234 of record CAUYQU010035435.1, read on the forward strand.
GGATTATTTTCAATGCATTAAGTGTATAAAGATGCAGGCATGCACATAGTAAATAGTAGCAATTGAGAGACACGTGACATGAAAATTATTTAGAAGAGTAATTCTATGTCAGCATGGACATTATGGTACTAGGAGGGAAAAAATCTCATTTAAAGGCCTCATTGCTATAATCCAGACCAGAAAAGACAATAGTTGAAATAAAGTAATAATGATGGAGATAAGGAGAATTGAGTGGATAAGAGAAAAAAAAACACAGACACACAAAGGTCAGAGATGTAATACTTGGTGAGTGAATGAATACATGATATAGAGAAAGATGGGGAACAAAATTGAGTTACAGTCCTCAGCTTTAGAAAAGTAACTGTGTAATTTGTGGTCTTACTTCCCAGAAAAAAAAAAAGACTTTTAAGATACAGGTCTTTGAGTGACGTATGAATTCCATTATAAGTTAATTTTGAGGTGTCTTCATGTTATTCAGTTGATGATAAATTAGAACTAGTCTGCCCTCCATTCATGAAGCACTTATTGAACTGTTGTATGGTAGTCTCTATTCTAGAAAATGGAATAAAGCTATAAATATGCACACTTCCCGCTTTCCAAGTATATTTAGGGGAGACAGAAACATACAAACACGAGTGTTACACATTGAGTTAAATGAACTGCTAGAGGTATATTTTACAATAAAAAGTCTCTGTGTCAAGTCGGCCTGCACATGGGGAAGAAGGAAGTAAAAGTCCAAGAATATGGTAAGGAAGAATTAGTATCCAAACAGAAACCTGAGAGATGAATAATAGCCAATATAATAATGTCTAAAGCAACTTGATATTAAAGAAAATATTTCTCAATAAATATTTGATCACTTCCAAGATTAGGATACAGATTATATATATATATATATATATATATATATATATATATATATATATATAATTTGAAAATATATGTTTTGGGATGAAAATAATATTTTTAATGCAAAGTTTACATAAAATACTTTTTGAATTCACCGAATTATTATATCTAAGAAGAGTAAACTATAATCAGGATATTATATAGAATATTCATATTGTATCTAGATAATAGACTTTTTCATTACATAACTAATTGAACAAATCACAGAAAAGGTACAATACACATATTTGAGTGTTTAAAAAACAAAAAGAAACTTTTGCACATCAAATAATAAGTAAATAAATCTAGTAACATTGTAGTCTATATTTTTAGCTCCATAATGTGAAAATACTCATGACAAAATACCAAGTGTCCTGTCATATTGTACATGTGTGCTCCAAGAAAAGGCAATTTAAAAATTAATAAATAAAAGATGAATTATACGCACGCAAAATTTTCAGCCTCATTAACATTTATTAGAATAAAAATACATTTATGAAGAAACTTATGAAGAGTCTGCTACATTTTAGTTATTTGAGTAAATACTCAAATATCAATAGCAAGCAAGGTCAATATTCTCTGCTTAGATATTGTTCCAGTTTATTGGGAAATGAACAAAAAGGTAAATAAACATAAAGAATCTACATAGCACAGATCCGTATATTGATATTATTATACTTAGCCCCACTGTGATACCATTATACTTAGACGCACTGTTTGTCTATGCTACAAGAGATTTTCTACCAACACTGTGATATTTCTCTAAAGCTATTATGGGGAATAACTAAAGGATCATAGAAATGGTAAAACTTGAAATGTACATTGTATAAGGAAGTGAACCAGAAGGAGAAGTGAAAGGGAACTGAATCAGTAGGAATGAGTAGTTTAAATGTTTTGGTGACAAGTATTTAGGTTCAAATTAAGAAATAGAGTTCAAGCTGTAAAACAGAAGGTTTTATTCAGTGTCAAAATATTAGAATTGAAAATATTCCATATGTAGTAGTTCTGTGCAATGTGATAGTACTTTGTGCGGCCACAGATCTGAAAAGAACATAAAGTCATATGGAAATGAAGGTGGTGAAAAACAATTTATTTTATTTTAATTAAATGTGAACAAAAACAACAAATATTACTTGTTAAATATGTCTTAGCTTAGCTAATTTAAAATCTTTCTACCCAAGCTGTTTCTAAATTTAACTTTATCCAGAGTTAAATCCAAAGATCCTATTCCTGTTTTGTTTTCTGCTTTTAGTAACTTTAATATATATGTTACCTCAAAAAATAAGTTGTAAAACAAATTACAAACTGTAGATTTGAAAACTAAAAAAAATTTAAGTGAAAATGGAATCCATTTCCTAGTTGAGCAGTCATGCCTCATTAACTAAATCTAAATTGCATTCTTGCATTTATCTACTATGAAGTGATCTTATCTCTACAAAAGATAATACTTCTATTTAATTGTAAGAAAAAAGGAAAAGTAATAGTATTTTTAAAAAGGCATTACCTTGTCTAAAATTATTGGTTTGCTACTTTAATTATAATTATAGAATGACTTTCTAAAGGGTCTTAAAGTCTTTTTTTAAAGTAGAAAATATATAATTTTTAAAATGAAAATTCCTCCTTTACAGTGGTATAAAAAGTTGTTCTTGGCCAGGCACAGTGGCTTATGCCTGTAATCCCAGCACTTTGGGAGGCCAAGGCAAGCAGATCATGAGATCAGGAGACGGAGATCATCCTGGCCGACGTGGTGAAACCCTGTCTCTACTAAAGCACAAAAAATTAGCCGGGCATGGTGGCGCCACCTGTAGTCCCAGCTACCTGGGGGATTGAGGCAGGGAAATCGCATGAATCTGGGTGGTCGCGGTTGAAGTGAGCCGAGATCACTCCGCTGCACACCAGACTGGGTGACAGAGCGAGACTTCAACTGAAAAAAAAAAAAAAAATTGTTCTTACAAAATTACCTCATTAAATAAGCACTTAAAAAATTTGAATTGCACCAGAAGTTATTTTTTCAAAAATACTTGAATATATAAACACATTTGTTTTTCAGGGGCATGGTCATCAGATGAAGAAACCTGTAAGCAGAAGTACCTAATCCCCTGGCCACGTATTGATACCAGCTGGTGGCCTGTGAGGAAGCCCGCCACACTGCAGAAGGTGAGCTTCAGGCGAGCTAGCATTGCCACCTGAGGTCTGTCTCCTGTCAGATCAGCCAGGGCATTAGATTCTCACGGGAGCACCGACCCTATTGTGAACTGCACATGCCAGTGACCTAGGTTGTACATTCCTTATGAGAATCTGATGCCTGATGATCTGAGGAGAAATGGCTTCATCCCAAAACTATCACCCCTTCTTCTATCCATGGAAAAACTGTCTTCCACTAAACCAGTCCCTGATGCCAAAATGGTTGGGGATTGTTGCTGTGAAGGACCTCTAGTTGTTTTCATATAATGGAAAGCAAGATAATTAAAATGTTACTACATTTTTAAATAGATTTTCTTACTGTGTATAACAAAAATGTCCTTGAATGCTAGTACTTCTAAATTCAACATTCATTTAGGACTTTGTGGTGCTTTGTGGTATATTACAATAGCTTCTAGAGCAGGGGTTTCTCTAAAACTTGGTATAACTCCAAATGTCTATATTAAGAAAAAGAAATATCTCAAATGAGTAACTTAAACTTCCACCTTACAATTCAGGAAAAAGAAGAGCAAACTAAACTTACAGTGAGCTGAAAAAATAATAGAGATTAGAACAGAAACTAATAAAAAGAGAATAGAAAATAATAGGGAAAATTAATTTTTATTAGTTTTCTGAAAGCTGATTCTTTGAAGAGGCTAACAAAATTAACAAACCTTTAGATAGTATGACCAAAGGAAAAAAGAAAAAAAGAGAAAAAAAGAAGAAGACTCAATTTTTGGAATCATAAATGAAAAAGAGGACATTTCCTACTGATTGTAGAGAATTAAAGATAAAGGGCCAGGCACAGTGGCTCACACCTGTAATCCCAGCCTTTGGGAGGTCAAGACGGGCAGATCACGAAGTCAAGAGTTCAAGACCGGCCTGGTCAACATGGAGAAACCCTGTCTCTACTAAAAATACAAAAAGTTAGCCAGGTGTGGTGGCACATGCCTGTAATCCCAGCTACTTGAGAGGCTGAGGCAGGAGAATCACTTGAACCCGGTAGGCAGAGGTTTTGGTGAGCCGAGATTGCACCACTGCACTCCAGCCTGGGCAATAAGAGCAACACCCTGTCTCAAAAATAAATAAATAAATAAAGGACTGTTAAAAACAACTATACACCAACAAATTAGATAACTTAGGTGTAAATGGCAAGCACTTAGAAAGACACAAACTTACAAACTAGCAAAACCAACTAAGAAGAACTAGAGAATCTGAGTAAATCTGTAAGTGAAAAGATTAATTGGCAACCAAAAACCTACCAATAAAACAAGCCCAGGTACAAGTGGCTTTTCTGTTTAATTTTATCAAATATTTAAAGAATTAATACCAATTATTCACAGACTATTCCAAAAACTGAAAAGAAATAGACACTTTCCAATTTATGAGGACAGAATTACTCTGACACCAAACTTATGAGGCCAGTATTAGATTGATATCCAAACTTTGAGGCCAGTATTGCCCTGCTATAAAAACAAGACAAAGATATCATAAAGAACTAAAACCTTGGACCAGTATTTCTTATGAGTATGGATGCAAAAAGCTTCAGCAAAGTACTAACAAAACAAACTCAGCTACATATAGAGAGATTTATATGCCATGATCATTGAGATATGAAAAGAATTCTAGGCTGGCTTATTCAAACATCAATCAAGGTAGTACATCCTATCAATAGAATAAAATAATTTTTCATAATAATCTCAATAGTTTCAGAAAAAGCATTTGACAAAACCCAATTCATTTTTATCATAAAAAGCACTCAGCAACCTATGAATAGAGGAGAACTTTTTCAACCTAATCAAGAGCATTTATGAAAAACCCAGGGCTAATATTCTACTTAATGATGAACACCTGGATGCTAAGACTAGGAACACAAAAAGGATGTGACTAACATTGACCCTATTCAACATTATGCTAGAGGGCATAGCCAGAGCAATTAGACCAGAAAAAGAATAATAAAAGTCACCCATAATAGAGAGAAAGTAGTAATTCTATCTCTATTCACAGGTTATACAATCTTGTAAAGAGTTGATCCTAAGGCTCCACTAAAACAACTATTAGAACAAATATGTGAGTTCAGCAAAGTTGCAGGATAAAAAATTAATATAAAAATCAAATGTATTTCTATATAATTTCAACTCAATTGACAATAGCCTTAAAGAAAATTAAATTATTAGGGATACAGTTCATTTAAAAGGCAAAATTTATTCTCGGAAAACTACAAAACATTATTGAAAAAAACCTATGAATTAGGAAAAATTTCCATGTTAATGTATCAGAAAGTTAATGCTGTTAACAGGGCAACACTCTTCAAACTGATCTATAGATTCATCGAAATCCCCCCCAAATCCCAGATGACTTTTTTACAGAAAACAACCAAGCTGATTTTAAAATTTATACACAATTGCAAGAGACCTAACATAGCCAAAATAATCTCAAAAAGAAAAGCAAAATAGAAGACTCACTCTTTTTTATTTCAAAACTTACTACAATGCTGTGGTGCTCCAGACATTTTGATACTGGCACAAAGATAGGCATATAAATCAATAAAATTGAATTGACGGTGCAGAAATAAACCCACACATGTATCATTAACACACTTAGCAAAAGCGGCAAGACAGTTCAACAGGAAAAAAAAGAATAGTCTCTTCAACAAACGGTGCTGGGGCCATTATAAACCCATGGGCAAAAGAATGCAGTGGGATCCTTACTTCAAACTACTTCCCGCTGCATTCTGCCTGTTACTTAAGTGTTTTTGTTCATTTATTTTTTGAAAGTGTTATGACTGCTTTTATTATGGACATATTTTTTTAAAAGTATGATGTTAAAATGTGTTCCCTGTAATTGCTGAAATCCTTATCTTAATATTTCCATTCAACACATCTTGTCAACTATGCGCTTTGAATCTACGTGGTATTTGTCACCGTTTTGTGTATGTGCTTATATGTATGACCAATGGATTAACTATGTGTGATAGTAATTTTCAAATATCTCACTATATTGATGATTTCTTAATTATCCATGTATTTCTGTCCATTTATATATGATGAACATATATTTATGAGTGCACAAAAGAACAGCTATCCAAACTTTTATTTGATTGACATTTGCTTGATATATTTTGTTTATATTTTAACCCATGTATGCCTGAGTTTGCAATTCTTTGAATTTTTGCAATCAGACCTTGGTGATGACCTTGAGCAGTAGAATATAAATAGCTCCCACTTGCTTAGCGTTGAAATAATGGACACTAGGCTTAATGTCACCTCTTTTATCTATTTTGTGTTATTTTTCTGTAAGCAGCATATAGCTGATTGTCTTTAAACTGTCATTGTTAACCTAGTAAATTTAGAATTTTATCTATATTTCTTTATTTTACTAATACTTTAAACTTTTTTGTATACTCTTCTAATTGTATACTTTCATTTTGTCCTGTATTTCTTATATTTGTTTCTCTTTGCACTTTCTCTTAAATTGAGTAAGTTTTTTTTTTATTATTTTATATTCACTGCCTTAAAACTATATATTCTGTTTTTTATTCCATAGTTATTACTCTTTTCATGTCACTTTGCATCCTTAAACTGAATCAGTCAGGGATTCAGGGCATGAAACAGAAACAAGCCAAAGTATATTAAGGAGAGAAGATATTTAGTACAAGAACTTGGCACTTATTATTGAAAGCACTGGAGGAATATTCTTTAGAGGCTGCCACTCGAACTGTTGTTAAAATAGTTCATGCCATGCTGTGGTTTCTCTCCAGGTATCAGGAAGCCATTGCAGAACACTGGCCACTACCTCAGCCACCACCACCCCCACCACCTTCATCACCACCACCATCAATACCACCACCACCACAGCCATCACCACCATTGCCACCACCGTCAACACCACCACCACCATCACCACCAACAACACAACCATTACCACCACCACAAGTACCATCACCCCCATCACCACCATCACCAGTAACACCACCTCCATCACCACCATCACCGCCACCACCACCACCATCACCACCATCACCACCACCACCACCATTGCCACCAATGCTACCAGCACCATCACCACCATCACCACTACCACCGCTACCACCATCACCACCACTGCCATCACCACCACCAATGCCACCATCACTACCACCACCACACCACCACCACCACCACCACCATCACAATCACCACCAACACCACCATTGCCATCATCACCACCACCACACCACTACCATCACCACCACCACCATGCCACCACCATCACCATGACTACCAACACTGCCATCATCACCACCATCGCCACCATTGCCACTACCACCAACACCAGCACCAACACCACCATCACCATCAGAACTACCCCCACTGCCACCCCCATCACCACCATCACCACACCATTGCCACCACCATCATTGCCACCATCATCACCATCACTGCCACCACCACCACCACCATCACCATCACTATGACCACCACTATCACCACCATCACCACCACCACCACCACAACCATCACTGCCACCATCACCATCATCCCCACCACCCTCACTATCACCACAACCATTGCCACCAACGCCACAACCACTGCAATTTTCTCCACACACATATATAAACATGGAATAGTAAATGCAACCACCTGTCAGCAGATATAGAAAAAAAGTAGCAAGAAGTTGACATCTGTCATCCAATGATTTACTATGGGCATGTTAGTGATAAAACTCAATTTGTATCAAGATCTCTATTTGCAAAGAATACATCCATGTTTAAATTTTTAGCCTTTATCTAATGGGCTACTCACTAGAAACAGATTGGAATGGTGATAGAATGCAAAGTAATCATGACAATTGTAGCCAGTTTAACTACTTAGTATCCATATCATCCTGTAACTCAATCTAAAATCAAGTACAGCAACATCATCCTTAATAGTATGTAAATCTTGCTCACACAAAAGAAAACATGCTCATTCTTTTTCCAAAAAGAGACACTAAAGCCTCATCAGTCACTCTACTTGTCCTATTCTCCTTCTGTCATATTAGATTCTAAATTTAAAATACTGACAGGTTGTCTGCCTCATGGGGCCTCGGTCTTCCATGATCAGGCATTAACTTTCTGCCAGTACCCAATAATATGCCAAAAGTAGATTCTCAATGTTCTTCCTTTGCCAGAGAGATCAGAGCTTTGTTTGCACACTACTTGTTTCATTGAGATACTCCTGAAGACAAAACTGCCATTTCTTCATCAGCATGATATTGCTTTTCATTTACTAATTCTAGGGGATTGGCTGTTCTCAAATTTAACTTAGCTCTTTCTACAATATTATCACTCACACTATAGGTCACATAACTAAAATAAGAATGTTTTCTATGTCTGCAGGTGTTGATGCCAACAGTTAATTCAAAATGGGAGAAATAATCACACTATACATTTAGGGACACTCTGAACTCATAAGAATGGATTAAAGTCAAAATTCCCTGTTGTCATCTGAGTCCCCCATTACAACACTAAACCAGAGAGTCATTTTGATTCTGTAGTAATTATTATTATTTCAGAGCCAGTATTCAGTAACCCCCCAAAGTCCTGGCATTTCCTTTTCCTCAGTGCATGGGTACATGGTTAAATTGTTTTCAGTCCCTTTGGGAAAGACTAGCAGATGTATATAAAGCACATAAATGTGGCTGTTCACAGATACACAGCTCTCCCCCTCATTTAGGAAGTAGTGGGACTGTGAACTAGACCCACTCAGGGAATGAGATATAGGCTAAAACTCTCCAGTCTAAAATTTTAAATATTATATTTAAACATTTAAATTTAAATATTAAATTTACTTAAATCAAACATCCCTTTTTTCCAGACAATTTAAAATTTGTGGTTTAATAGCAAGGATAAATTTATGTTGGCTTCTATAGTATTCAAATTTTGAAACTCTGTATTAGAATTAACACAACCATATAATTTTGGCCTTCCTGCCTATTACCATTAAACAAGTCTGTTCAATTATCTATCATTTAATTACTGTCACTTGTGACTCCAGTAACCAGTCATCCTTGTTAATATTAGGAAACCCATTTATAAAGCTATTCCTTTACTTTTATTCTTGGCTTACAGAGAAAAGCCACTAATTACTTCACCTTTCAAGAATGTGGATATTACACCTCACCAATTAGCCCCCAATGACTTGCTTAATGTTGTGTGCTCTGAACCATGACTGACAATATAAACACAAATATAGATCACGTATGTTACATGTCCTTTTACATTTTTATATGTCTAAGCTCTGCATTTTTTCTCTACGTTATACATAGGAAGCTTAGTATCTCAAATTCAGTTATCTCAAGTTAGAGACAACCACTACTAGATAGTATTTCAAGTTAGAGATAATCACCACTATATTCACATTTTATTCAACCAGTTTCTTAGAGATAAAATGCTTCTTTCCTTTTGGAAGAAAATTTAGAATTTCTGGTAATTGATACTGATTATTTGATCTTGATGTAAAAGTATGGTCTCTTCTTTATACCAGAACATTTATAATTTATTTTCACATGTTTTTCCAATAGTTTGCTCAATAAATGAAGAAAAAAAAGAAACCCTTTTGCCTGTTTTGTTTTGTGACCTTCCTCTTTCCAATTCGGAAATTGTAATTTCTTCCCTGTGTCATACTCCAGTCTGATTACGAGTACAGAAGGTCCAAAGGGTGATATAATTTGGTTGTGCCCCCACCCAAATCTCATCTTGAATTGTAGTTCCCATAATCCCCACATGTCGTGGGAGGGATCTTCTGGGAGGTGATTAGGTTATGGGGTCATTTCCCACATGCTCTTCTTGTGATGGTGAGTTCTCATGAGATCTGATGGTTTTACGAGGGGCTTTTCCTGGTTTTGCTCTGCACTTCTTCCTGCTGCCATGTGAAGAAGTATATGTTTGCTTCCCCTTCTGCTATGATTATAAGTTTCCTGAGGTCTCCCCAGTCCTGTAGAACTCTGAGTCAATTAAACCTGTTTCCTTTATAAATTACTCAGTCGCAGACATGTCTTTATAGCAGCATGAGGTCAGGCTAATGCAAAGGACAACAAGAATTATTGTGTGTATAGAGGCAAAAGGCATAATTTCTATGGAGGAAGGACAGGAATTGCTTTTCTAATACAATACCAAAAATTGGGGAAGAAGTCAAAGAAATTCTATCATTCTCTATTTTTGAATATTAAGATAATAGTTTACATACAGCAGAATTTATTCATTTCTTTTTTTTTGAGACAGAATTTTGCTCTTCTTGCCCAGGATGGAGTGCAATAGAACAATCTCAGCTCACTGTGACTTCTACCTCCTGTGTGCAAGCAATTCTCCTGCCTTATCTTCCCAAGTAGCTGGGATTACAGGTGCCCACCATCATGCCCAGCTAATTTTTTATATTTTTAGTAGAGACGAGGTTTCACAATGTTGGCCAGGGTGGTCTCAAATTCCTGACCTCAGGTGATCCACCCACCTTGGCCTCCCAAAGTGCTGGGATTACAGGTGTGAGCCACCAACCCAGCCAGAATTCACTCTTTGTAACATAGCATTCTATGACTGCTGACATATACATAATGTAAACACCACCAAAATAAAGATGTTTAATATTTCCATTATATAATTCCTTCATGCCTGTTTAGAGTCTTCTTGTTCTCCACAACCAGCCTCTGATAACAACTGATATAATTTTTGTTTCTACTATTTTTACTTTTCTGAAATATTATATAAATGAAATTATATGATATGTAGTCTTTGGCTTTCAGTTAGCATGATACATTTGTGATGCACTGCAATAATCCATATTATTGTACGTGTCTGTAGTTTGTTCTTTATTGCTAAGGAATTTTCTAGTGCATAGGTATGCCACAGTTTGTTTATATATTCCACCGATGAAAGACATTGGAATTGTTTTCAGTTTTGGATAATCAAAGTCTTTATACACATTCATGTACAAATTTTGTGTGAAGCCAGGTTTTCATTTTTCTCATATCAATATATAGGAGTAAGATTTTGGGGTAGTGTGGTAAGTGTATATTTGTCATATTTTATGAGAATTTGACAACTGATCAGTACAATAGCTACATTAATGTGTATTTCTAACAGAAATGTATGAGAGCTCCAATTGCTCTCCATCTTTGCTAGAAACTGGTATGAGCATTTTCTGGTTAATTCTAATCAGAATACAACAGTATCTCATGTGGTTTTAATTTGCATCTTCTTACCGACTTATGATGTTCAGCATGTTCCATTCATATAAATTATTTATAATTTGCAATCTTCTTTGATAAAGTACTCAAAATATTTTGCCCATTTTTAACTGATTTGATTTTCTATTGCTGAGATTTTGGTGTTCTTTATATTTTATGAATATAAGTCCATTATTACACACATGGTTTACAAATATTTACCTCAGATTGTGTGTCATCTTTTTATTCTGAGTAATCCAAAAACCCTGATCTACTGAGTACCAACTGTAAGAATCTATAACTACTCTATGTACAAAAAGCTAGAATTAGGCACTGGTATGAATAAAACCTGATGGGAGAATTGAAAAGCAAAAGTGAAAGATAATTGAGGTAGGAAGGATAATATGGAAAGAATCAAGAAAGGCGCATTTTTTCACTTAAATGACCACCTGATATCAATTCTGTATGTACCCAAATGCAAATAAATGAGAAAACTAGAGACATTTGAACTATCTTATGGAATCCATGTCTATTTATGGTGACTTACCATAATGATTGTCATTTTGTTAACAAAATGCATCTACATCTCTTTTAGATGCTATGATTGCCATCAAGGCATTATCATATAGACAATTCTAATGGCTGTACATGGCTATGGCATTTGTTGACTCAAAGCAAATATTAGATAAAAAGCGATCCAAGACACAGAAAAATGTGCAGAAAAATTAAAAGTAGCAGGTATAAACTAACCAAAATATCAGAAATAATCTTAGCAAAAACAAGGTCACATAGAGACAGATCTAGTTGCAACATTTGATATCCAGGATATATGTGTAAGGCTTGGGAATTTTTTGACCAGAAAGCTAGAACAAAGCTTTGCTCTTTAAAGTTACTAGACATTTCTCTCTCTCTCTCTCTCTCTCTCTCTCTCTCTCTCTCTCTCTCTCTCTCTTATTTATTTAATTTTTTTTGGAAATGGAGTCTCACTCTGTCGCCCAGGCTGGAGTGCCCTGATGCGATCTTGGGTCACTGCAACCTCCTCCTACCAGGTTCAAGTGATTCTCCTGCCTCAGCCTCTCAAATAGCTGGGATCCCAGGCACCCGCCACCCATGCCCAGCTAATTTTTGTATTTTCAGTAGAGACAGGGTTTCACCATGTTGGCCAGGCTGGTCTCGAACTCCTGACCTCAGGTGATCCACCCACCTCGGCCTCTCAATGTACTGGGATTACAGGCGTGAGCCACAGTGCCCAGTCCAGGTATTTCCTATAGAAATGGTCTATGCAAGATATTGGTACTAAAAATAATGATGACTTCTCTCGGTCATTCAGACTTACCACTAGTGATATTTGTACTTTTGTCAAAAAGTCATTTTCTTGAATTAGAACTCCCTTTTTGTTGTTTTATGTTCCACTGCATTTTGCACAGAAATACATTTTTCTTAGATACTAAAAAAGAGAGGTATTGAAATCAACACTTGCATTGAATAATGAGCTCCACTGTGATGATTATGGCCACTTGCCACTTCATAATTCACAAGTGCAGTGGCTGTGTGACTCCCCTCTGGCCATTGAGACATGCATAGATTTTTTTTTTTTTTTTTTTTTTTTTTAGTGAGAGTTTTGTTTTGCAGAGAGTGTTTTCTTCTGTTGTTGCTGTTGGTTCCTAAATCAGGCAAGAGTAGATAGCATTGCCCTCTTTTCTCTGTCATTGTGTCTTTCACATAAATGTATTTTTTTAGAGCAGAAGCAGTTGTCTGTGAACAAAAAGTAACAAGCATGGTGAATAAAGCCATTACATTTTGAGAGAATACAGCAAGAGATAAAGGCTGGCATCTTTGATCTGTTGAATTGATGCAGGTTACATTTACTTCTAGACTCTGTGTTATGTGAGAAAAATAATACATGTGTTTTAAGCTTCTACAAGGTGGATTTTTTTTGTTACTTGAATGAGAACATAGTTATAGCTGAACCAAAGTTGGCTTAGTAGATCTGCATATGTAAATGTTTACTTATGTTCAAATGTTTAAAATAAAAGCCAAGCATGCATTTGCCTGTTTGAACCAATATTCAGTTTCTCTCAATAAGCAATAAATATGTACACATTCAATATTCCTATATTCTCATATGGATAATGAGATACTACTATGGGATACATCTACATGTAAGTCTAAAGAACTCCTCTGCAACATCTTTGCTATTGATTGGAGTTGCATTACTGCTTTGCACGTCACTTATACTTTTGTTACAGATTTATCTATTCTCCTGTTTAATTTAGAAAAAAAAGTATTACTTTTTAGAATACAAACAGCACAACTTTAAAAATTAACAAAACTATATTTTTATAAGATAAAAAGCTATATACATTCTTGATACATGAATAAAAGATACACTGTGGGAAAATGTTTATATACATAATTGACAGAGCATCTTTATAATAGAATGAGGCACTTGGGGATTGATATGAATTGAATGTGTCCCCTAAAAGGATATGCTGAGGTCCTAAACCCTAGAACTGTAAAATGCAGGCTTATTTGGAAAAGGGTGATTGTAGAGGTAATTAGTTAAGATAAAGTCACATTAGAGTTCGGTGTACCCTCAATCCAATGTGACTGGTACCCTTACGAGAAGAGGAGAGAAGATACAGAGGTGAGAATGCCATGTGAAGACACAGAGACACACAAAAGGAAGACGGTCATGTGAAGATAGGAGCAGAGTCTGGAATTAAGCTGTTATAAGCCAAGAAATATTTGGGACTATCAGAAGACGAACAAGGCAAAGGATAATCTTCCTCTAGAAGCACTGGAGGAAACATGATGCTGCCAACACCTTAACTTCAGACTCGTAGGCTCCAGAACTACCTGAGACTAACTTTCTATTGCTTTAGATTATTCATTTGCAGTACTTTGTTATAGCAGCTCTGGGAAACTAGTCATAAGTACCTCGGGAGCTGGGGAGAATATCTTGTCTGTGAAAGGGACGCTCATCACGGGAATCCAGGGAGCTGACTTTGGTAAGCAGACTCTGAGATGACCTAATTATGCTCATGTCCTAAGAGTCACACCCTTCTATCATTCTCACCACTTGAATGTGACGTTAATATAGTGACTTGCCTCCAACAAATAATATGCTATAGGTTGTCATTTCTGAGGTTAGATTATAGAAGACTCCAGCTTCTATCTTGGATTTTTCTCTCTCATATTCTTTTACTCTCTCCTGGATTTTTTCAGCCCAGGAGAAACCAGCTGACATACTGAGAGACAGCCCTTTGGAAAGACACAGAGATATATGACATAGGACTAAGGCTGCCAATTACCATTTGCGTGAATTTGGTATAGAATCTGCCTCCAATTCAAGCCCTCAGATGAGTCCACAGCCCTGAGAAATAGTTGACTGCAAGCTTTTGAAAAATCTTAACCTAGAGGTCCACAGCTAATTCACATCTAAATTCTTGACTCACATTAACTGAGTGTTAACAAATGGTGTTGTTTTAAACTACTAAATTCGGGCTGATTTGTTACCTAGCAATACATAACTAACACAGTCAGTGACTAGAAACTAAGCTAAAAGATGATTTATTTAATATATCAAAGGTACAGCTGTTGTATTTGGCTTCACTTCACCTGTTGGTGAGAGAGGGATACCTGTCCTACGATTATAGGGATGGCTGAACCTGTGCTCCTCAACACTGGAGAAATGTGATCAGCAGCAGTTTCTTAGGATACACACTCACAGCCAAGGAGAGGAAGACATTACATACCATGCAGGGTGACACAGAGATGGTTTTGGAAACAGAGTGCACAAGAAGGGGTGGGGGGAGGCAGATTTTGTAGTGCCAAGAGGATGGGGTGCACCCTGGTTCCTGCAGGAGGATGTGCTTGGCTTCTTTCAATAATTCCACAGACTGACAGAGGACTACATCCTGCTACTCAGGGATAGGTAGGAGCATTGCCCAGTCCCCCTTGATAAAGAGGGTTGTTTGGATAGGGAGATCTTATCCATGGGACTAGAATGGTGAGGAGAACTTGTCAAGTCATTCATTTGAGTCTACTTGCTTTTACCAAACGTCAAGGCAACACACAATGTTGAATGTTAATTTCAGGACTTACCCTATAAGGTCCAGCTACTCCTTTTCAGAGCCTACAACAAAATGAAATTCTGGAGTTCCTTGTATAAAATACAGGAAAACAATGCCATTAAAGACCCAGATAATCCTTTTCTCTGCAGCCTCTTTCTTGATTTATGGTGAGTTTTCTTGTTTGCCATTTAATGTTGTTTTAAGTAAAGAAAAATTTATATTTTAAATTATTAGAACACATTTTGCTGTTCATCTTTATATTGTACAATGCCAGTTTTCAGTGGAAATATGAGAGCATTTATTTTGTGTGCAGAGTCAGCAACGTTAAGCAATTTGTTTCCTGTGGCTCATCCAGGAAGATGCCTCTAGGAGACCAGAAAGAGAAAAATCACAGGTCGAACTCATAAAGGGTCGAGGGAGGCAAGAAGCTGTCATGGAGATAATCTCGGAGTGCTGGCCCTCACAGGTATATGGGGCTACCACCCTGTCATGTGGAATGTTCATTCCTGCCAGCTGATAATTCACATTCCACACCCCAGCCTGGAAGGGATCTGGGGAATTTGAGACAGAAGTTTTCTCACAAGCTCACTGTCCCAACTCATAGCAGATAGATGACTCCCAAGATCTTTAGATTTTTGTGCTGGGTCATACTAGTTATTCGCAAGGGGGTGGGTGAGAGGCTCAGCCCATAGAAATGCCACCTGCAGAGGATGCTCACCAGACACACAATGGTGTTTGGGCGATGGGCCATCATTCCTTGCACCGAGATGCTATGAGGTACGGGTACCCAACCCCAGTGGACAGCAAGCAAGAAAAAGGGCTTGCAGGACTGCTGCACCAGGCAACAGGAGACGGGCTGCTGAGAGCCGATGCTAAAGTGACAACAGGAAGAGTGACTTTGGGTAAACAGAGGCTGCACATCCCAGCTCATGCACCATTGCCTTACCAGAATTCACTGAAAAAACACAAACTTATATTTCAAGACGACCAGAATAGAAGATTAAACCTCAAACAGAGGTCCCTGTAAAACTGCCCTGGTAGCTTACCATAAAGTTGGCCCTGAATAAATGTCAATGACGAAGGATCCAGGTAACAGCATTGCACAGCACACTGGAAGGCCCATGAAGGCTAGCCAATGGGGAAAGGTGATAGCTTTTGGAAAATCAAATAAGAAAGAAGAAGGTATAATTAGGTAATAGGCAAAATATTAATTCTGTAATATTTTCTGACCTTGGGGATTCTGGACTTTTCCTATTGAACCAGCAAGGGTCACCAAAGGCCATTTTCATTAGTAGGGGAAATGCTGTCTACTTACAGTGAAAATCTAAATTGGTTGTTTAGTATGAGTCATAACCAGCTTGCTAGAGATCATTGTAACTGTATATGTGTCAGAAGGACTTTTTGACTGATATAAGAGTAGGATTCATGATTATATAACACTGTCATGTGGTACATTTTTATAATTTTTTAAAATAGTATTTTTTCTTTTCCTTTCTTTTTTTTGACCACAACTCACAGCAGCCTCAACCTCTGGAGCTCAAGTGATCCTCCCACCTCAGCCTCCGAAGTAACCATCACACTGGGCTAATTTTTTTATTTTTTTTTAAAGACAGGGTCTATGTTGCTTAGGTTGGTCTTGAAATCCTAGATTCATGCAATCCTCCTACCTGGGCCTCTCAATATTCTGGGAATAGAGACATGAACCATCATGTGCCTGCCTTGTGGTGAATTTTAATAATTTAGTCCTTGCTATAAATCCAAGTAATAGTGTGAGTGCAGGCCACAAGAACACCTCAGTGCATGTAAGGGGGGCAAATTATACAGTGACATATGATAGCAAAATTCTAATTCCAACTGCACCATTTTCCAGATCTTAGTTTTTATAGTATCCTCTGTCTCCAATATGACAATAAGACCCACTCTTCCAAAACTACCAGCAGAGCGTTGTCATGAAACATGATAGGAGCACAATCTGTGCTGTTACACTTACCTCAGTTCACAGATGTCCAATCCCAGAGATCTCATTTTTCAGTAACCACTTTGTCTCTTGTAGCCAAAGCAAATAACTATGATCATCACATGGTTTTATTTTTAATTTATTTATTTGGGACAGGGTGTTGCTCTGTTGCCCAGACTAGAATGCAGTGGCATGATCTTGACTCACTGCAGCCTCAACCCCCTTGGCTCAAGCGATCTTCCTGCCTCAGCCTCCCGAGAAGCTGCATCTACAGGTGCCCACCACCATGCCTGGCTAATTTTTGTATTTTTTTTAGAGGCAGGGTTTTGCTATGTTGCCCAGGCTGGTCTCAAACTTTTAGACTTAGCAATTCTCCTGCCCCAGTCTCTCAAAGTGCTGGGATTACAGGTGTGAGCCACTGTGCCTGGCCCACTAAATGGTTTTACATTAGTCTGGGTACTTTGGTTATCTTATCATTGTTAGTTTTCAGGAACCAATTTACTTGATATACAGTATGGAGAGTTGTGATTCATTTTACCAGCGGCTTGTTGCCATGGACTGAATATTAGCTTCCCACCAACACTTACATGTTGAAGCCCTAATCTCCATTGTGATGGTCTTTGGAGGTGGGGCCTTTGGAAAGTTATTAGCTTATGAGGGTGAAGGCTTTATGTAGTGCCCTTATAAGAAGAGAAATGAGAGACAGAATCTCTCTTTCTTTCCTATGAGGGTACAGCAAGAAGGTAGCCATCTGTAAACCAGGAAAAGACTTTTCTAAACAATAGTATTAGCTGGCAATTAATCTTTGATTTCACAGCCTACAGACAGTGGAAAACACATTTCTATTGTTTAAGCCACTGAGTATTTTTGTTATATCAGCCCAAACTGATTAAGGTACTTGTGCACTCCACAAGTAAGTTGAGTGTCTGCTATGCTTAAGGTACTTGTCTAAAAAACTGGAGGTACAACAGTGAAGAAAACAAAGCCCATGCTATAATCAGTAAGATAGCTTTCTACATGTAAACAGATAACAAATTTAAATAGATAAATAAATAAGTATCATGTCAGATGATGGAAGTGTTCTGGAAAGGAATAAAGCAAAATTAATAAGGACCATGCTGGTCAGGAACCTATTCTCATTTTTTTGACAGTGTTCAGGGAATGCTTCACTAATTGGGTGGTTCTTGAGAGGTCAAGAAGTAGCCAGAGAGTAGTCTGCAGGTGGTGGTGTGTGTCGGGGGGTGAGCTTTCCAAAAGGAAAAACTGAAGGGGAAAATCTTGAGAGAGGAATAGGCTTGAATGTATGAATAATGGCGAGGAAACTATATAATAGTTGTAATGTGAGGAGGGAAGGGGAGATAGTAGAAGGAGATGAAATGAGAGAGGAACAGTCAGACCATGTAGGGTTTTGTCATAAGGGCTTTGATTAGGAGTGATATAGGAAGGCATTGTGGAGTTGGGAGCAGAGGAATGATGATATATGATTCATACTTTTGAAAGGATGATTCTGGCTTTTCTTTTTAGAATAGACTATAGAATAGTAAATGCAAAAATAAAAATAAAACGAGAAAAATGCACATTGGCCTCTTGCCTGAATGAACACCTAAGCCTCTGATCTGAAAGTCTGCACAAGGAGGCCAGTAGTGGAGGTGCTGAGAATTGATCAAATGCTGTACATAAATTGAAGGGAGTATAAACAATCCTTATAAAGAACTAGATGTCAGGTGTGAGTAAGAAGGAAGAGACAATGATTACAAGGTGTTTGAGTTGAAATATTAAAGAGTGGATTTGTCATTTAAGGAGTGAGTAGAACAAGTTCATGGTGGGCAAAATTGAGAATTTAACCAGGGCAAAATTCGGCCCTGGTTATGAAGTTTGAAGTACCTCTTTGTTTTGTAGGATGAGATCCAGAACCCAGCTGGACATGAGTCAGCTTCCTTCGAGGGGACGTTTGGGCTGGAGATACACATTTTGGAATCATTGATCTAGAAATAAAACTAGAATTGATTAACTAAGGGCTTGATGTGAATAGAAAAGAGAAGCTACCTAAGGATTTTGCTCCAGAAAGCTGCAGCATACTGGAGTCAGGGCGACGAGGGGAGATCATCAGAGGGAATTGAACAGAAACAGCCTTGGTAGAAGTATATGCTAGCAACAAACATTGAAAATGTTTCTAGAAATGTGGAATATTCAATTTGTTCAACTACTCCTCCTATAATGAAGAATGGTAACTAAGCCACAGACTTGGTATCAACATAGGTAACAAAAGCTATTTGTGTACAATACTGGGGGGTGGGGAAAGCCTAAATAAAGTTGTTTCTATGGGAAAAGGGAATTTCTATGGGATTTGGAGATCTGGAGCCTAACTTTTGTTTTTTTTTTTTTTTTTGAGATGGAGTCTCACTCTGTTACCCAGCCTGCAGTGCAGTGGCGTGATCTTGGCTCACTGCAACCTCCACCTCCTGGGTTCAAGCAATTCTCTGCCTCAGCCTCCCGAGTAGCTGGGATTACAGGTGCCCTCTGCCATGCCCAGATAATTGTGGTTTTTTTTTTGTTTTGTTTTGTTTTGTATTTTTGGTAGAGACGGGGTATCACCTCTTGGCCAGGCTGGTCTTGTACTCTTGACCTCGTGATCCACCCACCTGGGCCTCCCAAAGTGCTGGGATAACAGGTATGAGCTATCATGCCCAGCCTCTTAACATTTTTTGATGTGTTTTGCTGTACTGTTGAGAAGAGAAATGGGTAAGCAGCTAAAAGGAAATTTTGAGGTTTAGTAGACTAAAAGCCTATGAAAGATGTGCACATAATAATCCCCAGAATCTAGAATTATGTTACATTACATGGCAAAGACAGTCTGCAGATATGATCAAGCTAAGGTTCTCGAGATGCGAAGACAATCCAAGACTTTGTGGATTGGCCCAATGTAATCACAGGGTCCTTATAAGAAGAAAGAAGGAGGATCAGACTTAGAGAGAAAGTGATGATGAAAACAGAGATGAGACAGAAAAAGAGAAACAGATGGAGGAAAAGAGAGAAAGAGAGAGGTAAACAAAGACAAAGACAGACAGGCAGAGACAGAGGGATTTGAAGATGATATGCTGCCGGCTTTGAAGATAGAACAGGGTCATAAAAGAGTGACTGCAGGGAGCTCTGGGAGCCAGAAAAGGAAAGAAAAGAGAGTCTCTCCCAGAGATCCAGGAGAAATACAATGCCCCCAATACCTTGAATGTAGCCCAGTGAGATTAATTTTAGACTTCTGATGTTCAGGAATGTAGATGATATGTAGAAAATAAATTTGTATTGTTTTAAATCAATAAATTTGTGGCAATTTGTTACTGCAGCAATAGGAAA
Organism: Cheracebus regulus; assembly: GCA_963574635.1. NCBI lineage: Eukaryota > Metazoa > Chordata > Mammalia > Primates > Pitheciidae > Cheracebus > Cheracebus regulus. The sequence goes on from CAUYQU010035435.1 coordinate 22,868, forward strand.
TTAATGCAGAGTTCAATGAAATTTCAAACGTTCATATGAAATATAAATCTCTCATATTTTGAAAGAAGCCACATATTTAATAATATACATACAACCAAATATGAAATATTTTAAAGCATATATCTGTGTAATTTCAAAACATAGAGAAGATTCCCAGAAATTTAAAGCTCCTCATATACTCCTTATCAATCAACATGCCAGTACCTCAATCTCTTAGAGGTAGCCACAACAAAAATTTATAATATGGTTGACCCATGAACAATGTGGGGGTTATGGGTGCCACCCCCCGATTCAGCCAAAAAATCTAAGTGTAACTTTTCCTTTTTTTGAGAGTCTTACTCTGTCACCCAGGTTGGAGTGCAGAGGCGTGATCTCGGCTCACTGCAACCTCCACCTCCCACGCGCTAGTGACTCCCGTCTCAGCCTCCTGAGTAGCTGGGATTGCAGGCACCTGCCACCACGCCTGGCTAATTTTTGTATTTTTAGTAGAAACAGAGTCTCACCATGTTGGCAAGACTGGTCTCAAACTCCCGGCCTCAATTGATCCACCCGCCTCAGCCTCCCATAGTGCTGGGATAACAGGTGAGAGTCGCCGCATCTGGCCCCCAAGTGTAACTTTGAACTCCCCCCAAAAGTAACTACTAATAGCCTACTGCTGACTAGAAGCCTTGCAGATAACACAGTGGATTAGCGCATACTGTGTATGTTATATGTATTCCTTACTGTATTCTTATAATAAAGTAAGCTAGATAATAGAAAATGTTACTAAGAAAAGATGATCTATTTGCTATTCGTTAAGTGGCAGTGAATCATCACCAAGGACTTCATCTTCACCATCTTCACATGGGGTAGGCGGAGGGAAAGAAGGAAGTGAGGTTGTTGGTGTTGCTGTTTTGGGGTGGCAGAGGGAGAAGGAAATCTGTTTCTAAGTGGACTCGTGAAGTTCAAACCCACGTTCTGGTGTCAATTGGAGTTGTTTCAATGTTTTCTATCACAGTTTTGTCATCTAAAAACGTATCTTTCAAAAGATAGTTTTGATTAGCTTGTTTGAAGTTTACGTAAACAGAGGCATCAGGATATATATTTTGTGTCTGGCCTATTGCACTAACATAAATTGTAAAATCTACTTAGGTTTTTAAATATAGAAAATCAAATTTTTATTGATATATGAAACTCCATTGTCTAAATATGCCAGAATTAAATGCTGATAAATGTTTAGTTAATTCCTGTTTTTTGCAATTATAGACAATTTTGTTATACACTTATTGGTTAAATACTAAGAAACACAGTCTATAAGCCATAGGCTACAGGTATATTTAACTTTATTAGAAAATACAATATACAAATGCTTTCAAAATACAGTATTGTCAACAGGGTATTAAGATGTCCCGTGGTCTACATTTTTGCCATCAACTGGAATTATTAAACACATTAATTTTGGTCTGTCTGGTAGGTGCATAGTCTTTGTTGCTTTTTGCAACTTGATTACTAATAAAGTAAGTACCAATATTTGTATTTTTCTCTTGACCATTTTCATTTTTTCTCTTTCTATTGACTTGTCTTTTGTTTATTGATATAAAGGAGATCTTTACATTTTCTAGATGGAAACAAGCCATTTTTTTTCTTCATTTTCAATGGCATTTCTTAACCACTGGAGATTTTGAACTTTAAAGACATAACCAGTGTAAAAGAATAAAAACCCAGAGTTAGTATACTCAAGGTATATTGGGACATTTGATGAGGATATGAATTCTGTTCTGAAAAAGTGTGTACTGTCTGCTCACATGGGATTGAAATTTGGGTTGTTTTAGGGGAAAGAGCAATGATCTGTAAGTTACAATGAGAAGCAAAGAATACAACCTCATCTTCATACAAACTGATCTGAGAGATTTGGGGAGAAATTGCCACAACTTGTGAAACCAGTAGTTCAGAAGCAATATCTTTTGAGAAGAGTCAGGTTACAGTTAGGGCAAAAAAAAAAAAAAAAAAAAAAGGAATAATAAAAGAGATGAGATATGAGTTCCAGAGAGGGCAGTGGAAAGGTTTTCATGTTTGAAGAAAGGTGGACTTCATGCCATGTTGTGTGAAACTAGAATTATGTATGGCGTGAAACGTTGCAATTTTTGAGAGAAAGCTTGGTTATTGAGGATGTTTTGTGGTGATTGACATAAATATACAAAAAAGGTATGGTGGGATTAATCCTGGTCTCTTGAAATCATTTATTGAGTCTTTGAGTATTCCACGGACAGCTGCTTGCTGTGACTTCCCTCTTTTCCTGCTAAGAGCAGGCTGAAAGCCAGGATGGAATTTGTTATCAGGAGAACAAGATCTCAGGCCCTCCTTCATTCCTATTGAGCTTGAATAAGGGGGTTACAAAGCTACGTTTCAAAAGGAACACATTTATGTAAAAATTGCTCATGGGAAAAAATCCTATTATTGTAGAGGAGTATTTTCTATAAATGACTAATCTAAGGTGGAAAATAAATTGAAAGCACTCTGAGACAAAATTTTGTTTACGAGATAGAGAGGGTCTGGGCACCAGTCCAGAGAAATACTGCCTCAGGTTTAGATCATTTTTGAGGTGCAACAGTCCAAATATCTTTCAACCAATAACCCCGTGTCATTGTAAATCAAGCTCGTCTAGGTGATTTCTCTTCCGTTGACTTTTGGCAAGTGAAATAATGAACCACAGGCACGAATCAAGGAATGCTTCTTTTCTCAGTATTACTAAAATGTGTAGTAGTGTGTTTTGCTTTTTTGCATTGTGCATTTGGGGTCTTATATAGAAAAAAATATGAGACAATTATATTTATTTTATAAAATAATTTTAAAATGCTTTATTGTGTTTAAATTGAAATGCTGATAGAATTTTTCTTTTTTTAAGTAGGGCCCAGTGGCTCAAGCCTGTAATTCCAGCACTTTGGGAGACCAAGGCAGGTGGATCACTTGAGGTCAGGAGTTCAGACCAGCCTGGCTAACAAGGTGAAACCCCGTTTCTACTACAAAATACAAAAATTAGTTAGGCACGGTGGTGCATACCTGTAATCTCAGCTACTCTGGAGGCTGAGGTGGGAGAATGGCTTGAACCCAGGAGATGGAGGTCATAGTGAGCTGAGATTCTACCACTGCATTCCAGCCTGGGTGACAGAGCGAGACTCTGTGTCATAAAACCAAACCAAACCAAATCAAAACAAAACAAAACACTAAGAACATGAATTTAGTAAAAATTCATGGAGACACTACCACTAAGTTTCTCTGACTTTCAGCAAAGGAGCCAATATTACATTGATGCTCCATATCATTTAGGGAAAAGACAAAGGCAAAGGTGGTACAAGTCAGGTGACTTTCTTTTTTTTCTTCTTCTTTTTTTTTTTTGAGACAGAGTCTTGCACTGTCACCCAGCTGGAGTGCAATGGCACTATCTCAGTTCACTGTGACCTCCGCCTCCCAGGTTCAAGCGATTCTCCTGACTCAGCCTCTGGAGTAGCTGGAATTTTAGGGAGACATCACCACGTCTAGCTAATTTTTGTATTTTAGTAGTGACTCGGTTTTATCATGTTGCCAAGCTGGTCTTGAACTCCTAACCTCAAGTGATTCGCCCATTTCAGCCTCCCAAAGTGCTGGGATTACCAGCATGAGCCACAGTGCCAGGCAAGTCAGGTGATGTTCTTTAACCACTTGGAAGTTGCAGGCTGCAGAGGTGCAATGGTCTATGGTCTTGGAGAACAACATGGAGAAAAATTATTGCTGACACAACTGCTTAAGTGAAAATTCACAATCTCATCTTATTCTGACAATTTTCTTTCTCTTTTTCTTTTTGTACATATCTTTATATGCTTGTCTTTCTTGATTACACACACACATGCACTCACCACAATTTCTGTCATCACTTGGATAATGGATGTTTTATATGTTTGGGTGCTAAGCTATGTAAACTTAGAGAAATCTGAATGCCTAAGGACTTTTACCAAAGTAAATCTGTAAGATTCTAACCATAAGTATTCTTCTTTTTCAAAATATATTGCTTTTATTTATCCCTATTTTTAAAGTTTGCATAAAGTTCCACAGTTTTCTTTTAGGTTGCTCTCTGTTAGTGAACAATGAATTCTTAATAAGAACCTACGGTATGTAAAACCAATGGTGAGTAACTGAGACAGCTAATAGACAAAACTTGGCCCCAATATCTGAACTCTTAAAATCTACTCTGATTCATACTTTCTCTTAGGAATCAAAGAGACTATTAGCTGCAAACCTTGATTTTATGAAAATAGAAAATAAAACTGTAAAACAACCCTCCTATAATTAAGATTATGATCAAGCATAAATATGAAGGATGTTGAGTTCTACCTATTCCACCATGATGACCATAGAACTCTTGTCTTTTAAGAAATCAGAAGCATCAACATTACCTACTCAAAATGTGTTTTGAGGAAACAACAGTATAAGCATTTGAGAGTTTGCTAGAAATGAAGTCGTGGGTTCCAACTCAGACCTACTGAGTCAGAGTAGAATTTTAATAAGATCCCCATGTGATTTGTTTTCACACTAAAGTTTGAGAAGAGCTGTCATTGAGGATACAGAAGAATGCCTGAGTAACATTGGAGGAAATGAGTGGAATATTTGATATTTTCAAAATATTTAGAGTTCCTTGAATTGTTAATGAAAATAAGCAGTTGCTTTTATTCTGTCAAGATCATAACTCTGAGAAGCTACAATCCTATTGACCTCACAGTACAAAATAATTTACAAAACTGTCTAAGGAAAATGTGTCTCAATTTGTTCTTGAAGCCATTCAGCCATATGCATGTTAATCAAATTGCCTTTCTCTTTACGGATAGAAAATGACAATCAGGATTAATTGTAACCTCCTCAGAATAAACAGTAAAACAATTTCTGGCAAGTCTGACACTTGGAAGAAGACTATATTTTCCAGGTCCTCACAAATCTATTTTTGTAGGAATAACTCACCATACTGTATTCAAATGAGCACCAAGATTTAAAACGATTCTTTAAATACTTAATGTACAACTCAAGAAAGACTCAAGATCCAGATAAAATGTATAGAGCTGCTATGGAGTTCAATATTTGAAAATAATAATTTTCAATGTCATATCTAAAAAAAATATATATTCCTGTACAATAGATAATATTTATTTCATTTAGATTATGATCTATTAAGTAGAAAGAGCACTGAATTATATGTTCCCCTGGTGTGGGGATAGTATCTATTTTTAACTATCCATTTTACTAAATAGATAATGGATATGCAGCATAAACATGAATATTGTAACCATGGCTCTCTTTATGATTTCAATGGTCGATCCCTAATTATTGTTTATAAGATAGCTTCCTTATTTATTAATGCAAATCTGTAATTTCTGAGGATTCCTGTAATTCCAGTGTAACAGTTTCCTAATATTTTGTTATGCCTTCCTCAATGTTTTGTAATACTTAATATCAATGCCTAATTAAAAAAAAAAAGTTCCTAGAAGTTGTCACATATTTAAAGATGACCTGATGGTTCATAGTTTTGAAAAAGTTTCAACCTAATAGAGCTTTGTCATGTAGAGAAAAATAAAATAGTTATTGCGAAACTTAGGTGGCAGTATAAATCAAGGTTGAGCCTGGTAAGTTCATGGCAGGGAAGACTATTGTCTCGATAGTAAAGATAGAGAAAATAGTTGCCTGTCTTATTTAAAATAGCAAGAAAAACAATAACAGCAACAGCAACAACAAAAACAAGCAGTATGTGGAACAATTGTATAGGTAATTAATCTGTAACCTTTTCTGACACCTTTGCTTCACGTTTCCTTAAATAAATAAGGGTCTATGTCATCAGTCAACCCAACATTCTTAACACTATATCCTAGCTCTTATATCTGATTGTAATTCCCAATTATATCTACAAATTGGTGATATCTACAAATTGACATCTCATTTATATCCAAACTATTTTAAGTATAATTATATGAATAACTCATATAGGTAAGAAAAGTACTTACAGTTGGAGTTTTAACATACATCGTTTGGTCAAGTGCCCAAAAATTCAGTCAGAATTGGCACGTTGGCTCGGAGTCAAGAAAACAAGTCAGAGTTATGTAATAGACATGATTATATATTTTCTAATATCCTAAGTTTAATAAATTTATTATGGACATTACTGATGTTTAAGCTTACATTGTTGAAAGATGTAAAACATAGTTGTTTTTGTCTTTAATCATATAGAATGCAACGTCCTTACAGATTAACTAAGCTTCAGTTTACAAACTCATCTTCATTTCATTGAGCCCCTTTAAAAAGTTAAAATACAATCAAAAGTTAATTTTAAAGATATTTTTAGGTGGTAGTAGTTTAAAAAACCACTTCTTAACAGTTTTCTCCAAAAGAATTTTTTAAAAGATTTTTTTCATTTTGGAAGAAAAGACCGGTTATGAAATATGTGTTTATATTTTGAAAAAGTGATGCTTACATATGGAAAGGAAGTTAATATAAATGAAATAATTTATTTTTATTACTTATGTGAACTAATCATTTATATGTTTGTTGTGTATTTACTTAGTTAATTTTGTACTTTAGCTAAAGACTAGATTGCTTTCTAAAACTCTTTCCTAAATAGAGAGCAAGTAATCAGAGACACTTGTCTAATAGCATGTGATTTTTCTTCACACCCAGCATGCACCTACATGGCCTGGAAGCAAGGATTTTGACAGAGTAAATGGAATAGTGTCTTTCTGAAAAGAAGAAAAATCAATGAATCTGTATTCAGCAGAAGCACCCTATTGGTCTCAATTGTGCAATGCTGAGCTATCAGTTTCCTTCATTGAACACCTTGCCTAGTACATTTACTTTTTAAAAGTGCTTTCTCTAGATAACAATAAAAGAAAGACAACAAGCATCAATATTGTAGGAAGTCCCCTGTATAACTTTCTGATAAACAAAAGTTAAGAAAAAAAATAGATCAAGCTGTTTCTTAGTGTAGTGTTTAGAATGAGTTCAGAATAATATTCTCAATACCATAACTCTATCTGCAATATCTGTGCAAATTTCCTGAACATATCTTTAAATATATTGTTTCCTTTACTTTCTTTATTTCTGGCCATTATACTTATCATAAAATCTGAATATAGTCTTCAACAGTTTTCATCTTTATTCATATACAGGTTGTTGTAATACATGATATAAGGAAGGCTATATAATATCAAAATAATTTGTACCTCGGTTAAGAGAGAAAATATATATCAAGCAGGAAAATCTTTGGAGAAATTTCTAAAGCTAGATAACAATAAACATACCAATTTTGATACAGGTTTGCTACAATATCCCTATTCACAAAATAAATATTTACGTGTCGACTCTTATAAGATAATGCATAAAGGAGGTATCTCTAACATCGCTGGACCTCCATGTAACATCCCTGGCTATTCTATCCTATCTTTATTCTGTTGGGACCAGGCAAGTTAAACTTACTCATCCCAGCTGTATTTGCAATGCCTTTTATCTCTTGCCATGCATGGCTCTGATTTCTGAATACCTTTTAATTTGGACAAGACATTAAAGGTTCTTATCATTTCCATTTCAAAGCGATCTTAGAAAAGTAGAAGAATCAAATTCAGCTCTTAATAGGACAATGCTCTTTCCAATATTGTCCTTGAAATAACATCTGTAACTTACCCTCAATGTTTTCTTCTCCCAATTCTGCTGTGGTGTTTTCACCAGCTAGATCTCGTTAAAAATAACTAATTTTTTTAAATGGAATATAACTATAAAACTAATTAAAGAATTGTTTTAATGCTGCCTACAGGTTTACATAAATGTTATAGAAAACATGCCATTGTAATTTGCTAATGTTACTGAAGGAGAAGAAGATCAGAAAAGTTGCTGTGCAGTCATACATCTTGTTTCATCTGATTTTTTCATTTTTTTCAATAAGACATGTCACAATTTTGGATTATTTTACTTTTTAACACAAATTCCACAAACGTGAATTGATAGAGACTCTAATAGAATATATACATTGGTAGATTATTATATTCAATTATTTTCAATATTAAATAATATTACATGCTAAAAATCATGATTTACTTGATAGAAAGTAAGGTTTGGGTAATGAACATAAAAGTATCAAATTTTAGCAATTTTGTTATGACCCAGCAAAATGCTAATCTTACATTTTTGAATAAATAAATCAATTCTGGATTCTTCCTCTGATTTTTCATTAGGTTGATAAAACAGCATGAAATTTGGGAACCCATTCTTCATTCAAGATCTGAATCTTTTAAGAAGAATCATTAAGAAACATCTATGTACATTATTGTTTACTAGGTGATAAACAATAAGCTAAAAATTAAAAGCATTATTTATGTTAAAGAAAGAGCTGCAGTAAAGCTTCCTGTTATCAAATGCCTGTGCTCCTTTTCTTACTTAGATACATGATCAATGACATTGGCCATAACTTCTTACCATGTGCAGAAAAACAGTTCCCGGACTTCCCTGTGGTGTAGGTAAAAAGATTTTAAGGGAGGTGTTATCATTAGTACAGAATGGGAGTGTCACTGAAGATGATTTTGTCATCAGCCTGGAAGATGAGCAAAAGAAAAATAATTGACAAAAATCCTAGAAATTTAACAAAAACAAGAAATTTACAAATGTAATGATCAACTTATAAAATAATTGCTTTTTAACAGCAACAGATAATTAGCAAAAGTAACTAAAATTAAGATATTCTTAGCAACAGCAGCAACTTAAAAGAGGAACGAAACAACTTGAAGACTGGACCAAGTGGCAGCAGTAAAGATTCTTGTCAATCATGCTTTATGTGATTGATGTAATATTATAGTAACCAACACTCCACAAGGTAATCTAAAAAATAAATTGATTATCAATAAAGATCCAGAAACTTTCTTGAGTGATTTGCTAAACATTATAACATTTATATGAACTACTAAAAATATTTACTGTCAGCTTAAAAAAAAAAAGAGAAAGCATCTTTCCTTAGTAGTTAATAAGACATTTTAATGTCATAGTAATAAAAATAATGTGGCGTTTTCACAATAATAGAGAAATAGACCAATGAGACAAAACGGAAATCTCAGAAGCAGTCTCAATATGCATTAAATTAAGTATCATGAATAAGGGCAGAAAAGATGAGACCACTTAGTAGAAGATGGAATAAACGGGCAAACCATATAAAAAATAAGAATCCTTCCCTCCCTCACACAATTTACAGAGAGGAAATTTTAAAAAATGTAATGAACACATGAAGAGATACTCAACATCATCTGTAATCACAAACACTAAAAATAAAACAATAATTTGGTATCATTCTCCTCTTAGTGTTTCAAAAATTAGAAAGCTATTTTCTGTTTGTTTGTTTTCATTTTTTGATTTTGGAGACAGAATTTTGCTCTTTCACCCAGGCTGGAGTGCAACGATGCGATCTCAGCTCACCACAACCTCTGCCTCCAAGTGCAAGCGATTTTCTGGCTTCAGCCTCCCGAGTAGCTGGGATTACAGGTGTGCACCACCACCCTCAGCTAATTTTTGTATTTTTAGTAGAGACAGGGTTTCACCAAATTGGTAATGAGGATCTGGTTTAAGATAATGAGGACTGAGTGATAAGTATAGTCAAAGATTTAGGTAGAAAGATAAAAAAAGCAGGAAAAAGAATGTTTCAGGAATTGGCAAAACTAATTAACCTATTAGTTTCTGGCCACCAAAACATTCAGGGCAAACACATCACAGCTTTCTGAGTCCAAAAGGGAGGGCAAGTCTTTCATTCCCATCAGGGAGGCCATTTCAGTTCTAGGAGAGGCCCAGCCACTGCTGTCAAACTCCCACACCAAGAAACTCTACAAGGCTACACTTCTGCTCTAAGATCACCGAGGATATTTCTATTTAGGCTTGAAATATAGAAATATTTAGCCACAAAATAGCTGTAAACCTCCCAAACATTCAGTACTCAAGGCAAGTTTGAATTCCTGTTTCTTTTTTTCCAGATATCTTGAGGGCTCTATTCTGTCTGCTCGTGTATTGAGTTAGGGTCTCAGACATGGCTTCTGGCATCAACCTTTTTCAAGTTACCCTTGCAGCTTAGACTCCATTTGACCCTGCTGCAGCTCAGTTATGTTTCCTGCTTCCATTTGTGTGTGTGTGTGTGTGTGTGTGTGTGTGTGTGTGTGTGTGTGTGTGTGTGTGTGACAGCACAGCTTGTGGATGACCTATGTCAAATATACGTATACACTGGGGAGGATATACATGAGGAAGGAATGGAATTAAGTTGCACTTATTAATTATTCATTGTGCAAAGAAATTTAGGTCTAAAGTGGGTACCAACCATCACCTACTGTAAACTTCAATTTATAGGTGAAGGAATTAGGCCAAGCAAAATAACCCGTGTTCATTATGATCATACACTTAATATGGCAAATCCATAATCACTTCAAGGTTTTGACAATGCAGTGATCTTTCCTCCGTGGCAGAGAGTATTGGTCAAAATTCTCCATGGCACTAAATGCTTCAAGACTTGTCTAAAGGGAGAAATGAGGCAGTCCTCCAGACTCACCTCCCAGGACTGACTTGGGAAGACTTACTTACATTTGTTTCATCTATTAAGTTTTAAGAAATCACAAATTTTTTTGTGAAATGGGAAAAAACATCATTGTACTTAATATTTGTCTTCTTGTATTTGCACAAAATTAAGGCATTAATTTTGCATTTAATTCACATATTGCTATTTTTAAAATATGTCTATTTTTTATTATTTCAAAAAAAATCTAACCCCTAGTATGTGATTAGCACTGTAAAATCCTGGAGCTACAATGATAATCTAGACATGGTTTGGGATCTCTATTGCCTTCAGGAAGTGATAGAAATAGACAAGAATGATTTTTAAATTGATATGATATATAGTATACATAGGAAGGCCACTTTACCTGGTTGAAGTATTTAAGCACTTGTATAATATAGAAATACAATGTATGAATAAAAGACAGAAAACAAAAGCAATTAGAAAAAAGTGTTCCAAATAGAAGAAAAAGAACTTTATATATCATGTTTTATGTCAGAGTGGAGCATATTATAGAACCTAAAATTAAATATGAAAGGATGTGGGGGACTGTAGAATCAGATCATGGAGCAAACGGTGTGGCATAGACAGCTGGAATATGAGCTTTGTCATGAGACTGATGGGGTTTGAGTCCTGGCTCCACAGAGAGTGACCTCGAAAATGTGCTTTAAACCATCTACGTGTCCACTTTTTCTTCTGTAAAATCATGTTAGCAAGAGTACCTGCCTCATAAAGTGTAACAGTGCTAAAGCATGCACCATGCTAAGCATAAGCTAATTCAGTGAAATAAAAAAAACTGATAAAGAAAGCTGGCTGTGTATCCAGATGACTTTACATTTGTGCCATGGCTTTGTCAGTCAATAACAGCATGACCTCAGCTAAGATGCTCAACTAGATGCTTCCTCAATTGCTTTACCTGTAAAATGGACAATAGAATAGCACATTCTTCATCATTGCCTTTTATGAATTACTGACTTTGTATGCTTAAAATATCTACAACATTGTCTCCACATAATAACTAGGCCAGGGTAGGCAAAAAGGCAGGACCAAGGGGAAGAATTAAAAATAAAATGGTCAGGGAAGACCAGACTGAGACAGTGACATTTGAAGAGACCTGAGGGAAAAGAAACCATGTGGATATTTAGAAGATGAAATAAAAATTACACGGCTATATATTTCTGCTTACATAGGCAGATATTTAATGATTTTTAAAAATTACTTCTACTCAAAATATTTTTTCTAATTTGTTTTCTCCCTTTTATTCATTCATCTTATCTCTGTGTTATATCATTCCTTAAATATGTCACGTATATATGTATGTGAGGGGTTGGGGGTTTACCTGGCATATTTGAGAAAGGCCAAGGAATACAAGAGCAGAGTGAGATGAATTATAATAGGTAATATATTCTGAGATATGACAGAGTGCATGGAGAGGTGGTACAGATCACATTTGAAATTAAAGTCACTGTGAAGATTGTAAGCTATTGTTCTGAGTGAAGGTATTAGGGTATTAGAGAGTTTTGTGCTGAAAGGGTAGTGATCATAATCACCAGCTGTGTGGTTGGGAACAGATTAAAGGGGGAGATGGCAAAGGGATCCATGAGGAATCATTGCAATAATCCCAGGAATGGGAGATGGTTACCGAGAACAAGATGGTAGCAGAGGAACAGAAGGAAGTGGTCAGATGTAGATATGTTCCGAAGACAAAGCTGATAGCACTTTTCCATAAGTGGGATCTTGGCAAATGAGAAACAAGATATTATAATATTAAGTAACAGGTGTGATGGCTTGTAAAAATGGCCACAGTGGAATATGGCAGAGCTGATATTGTACAAGCCCCAAGCCTAAGCTTGAAAAGGCCTTTAGATTCCTCTTTTGTTGCTGTTGGGATACCTGAAACACTGCCTTGTGGAGAAGCTGGGTCAGCCTGCTCCAAGAATCACATGGCACAGTAGCTCTCAAGCCCCTGACAGCCAGTCTCCCCATGCAAAGTGTTTCACTGACCAGCAGCTGTCCAGAGACTGGCCAGAGAGTTGTCCAATGGAACTCAGCCTCATCTACCAATCCATAGAATTTGGAACTAAATGAATGGACGTTTCTTTAAACCACAAAGTTTTGAGGTGGTTTAACATGCTACCACATATAATTGTTACAATGGATGATCTATACACTTTTTGCTGAATTTGGACCAGAATATTACTCTCTCTCAAATATTGCAACATATAGTAAAATTGCCTATCATTTGTAAATAAAAAAAAAATGTTTACCCTGAATCCCTAAAGACAAGGGGAATGTGGGGTGTCATCTCAGGAACACTAAAGCCATGCCCATGCCTGTTAAATGTTTATGTGTCGTTTACTGTAGGATCAAATTATAAGAACTTCTCAATGTAAGTTTCTAAAACTACATATTCTGAGTCAACTCCTTTCTCACTTGCCTAGAAGGCTTTCCCATCTTCATCTTGTTCTTTCTTCATAAATTCCCAACATCTCCCAATTTTCAGACTCCAGTTGGTGACTTCCTTTTAATTTCCCCTGAGGGAGAAGGGGGAAGATTCCAGAGAGCGCTTCCTCTGTAACCAACCAAGCTGTCTGCCCAACAGCCTGGATCTTTCATCATAAACCATAGTTTGCCTTCCTTTCTGTTACTTTAAATGAACTAACCTAAGTTGTAAAATCTAAGTCAGATCAGCAAAACTATTTCTGCACAAGATCTTACCTAACATTCACCTTTCCGAGCACTATCTTCTATTATGTCTTTCTATTTCTTCTGATTTGATTTTCCTCTCTTCAGTGAATCCGTATTCCTCTTTCATCTCTAATTTTTTAATCTACCTTCTCAAATTAAAATGGTAAGCCAATCTACTTTAGAATGACAATTCATGAGTACATTTTCTTAAAGGAAGATTAACTTTGATAAGTTTATAAACAGATATCAAATTATTTCAGCATTAGATATAATTTAATGTGGGCAGTTATTCTCTTACATTGACTTACTATCACAATACATATAATTTAGAGAAACTATTTGCATTTGCAGTACAAAATGTTTAATTATTCAGGATATATACTTGTAACATTTAAAAAATAAAACTATTGGTGACATTTTTGTCCTTCATATTTTGTTTAGATTTTACTTATTAAATTTAAAAATATATTTTTTTCTCTCTTGTCCTTCAAAAACACTTTACATTATTTGCAAATGCATCTAATTAGAACACAGGGAATCATGTTATGCATTTGGCAGCAGAGGTATAATAGATGCCAGCTGCAAGTTCTTGAACTTCCAAATCTGGAATTTAAAATTTCTGAAATAACAACTCCCAATTTATTGCTGACAATGCAGAAAGAGTGTTTATTATCCATATTCTATGTAATAAAGCCCGTACTACTATAGATACTTCACTCAATATTTTAGGGAAATATTTTTATACAATGTATTAGAAATTTTTATAGCTTACATTTTCTTGTAAAAATATTTTTATTAAACATTTCCTTTGGTTCCTGCATCATCTCTTCATTATGTCATTTAATGTTTGGAATGCATTAGAAAAAAATTTTCAAGATATGAAAGAAAGATGACCTTCCTTCCTCTGATTCCCTGGTGGGATTTTCTCGCGCACTGGAGAATGATGATGTGATTGCTTGATGGTATTCCAGCTGTGCTCAGTAGGCAGGAAAATCTCAGTCTAGACACAGGTATCAAGTTGTAAGCATGTAGAGCATCACAGAAATTGGATGTGTCCTGGAGAAGTCTATGAATGATCAAGACTTCTTGGGATATGATCATTCTTGGCTTTTCTGGGACAATGCTGAATTAAAATAGTATTTTTTACTATTTCTATTGGAGTGCAATTCATCTGAGTGGACCATATATTTTGACAATTGGTTATGAAAAAAAATTATCTCTTGTATTCAAGAGGCTCAAGAACATTATTCCTTAGGCAGTAACATCATGCCTGCATTGCAAAAGTTAGTAAGGCTGACTGGTAGTAAAGAGATATGCTATAGGTAAAACTGCAAATTTACATGGTTTTTTATGTCTATTTTCTGAGAGGTAAGATAACCAACTGACAGAGGTTTGTAGAAGAGTGGATATTTTGAAGACCATGGAATATAATTTAAACAGCAACTGTAGATAACATAACTTGGATACAAGAGACAACTATATGGAATTCAAAGTAACAACAAAATCCTAGTTAAAATTTAATTCAGGGATTTAAAATAGAAGCACTCAGCATTTTTTATGACCTTATATAAAATGCTCAGCCCTAGAGGAGAAATAGAATAATCAAAGAAATGTGGAATTGAATTTGACAGACGTTTACAAGAGAAGATGATTAAGGAGCTAAATGCACATAGTATAAGTATACTAATATAGGATCCAACCATGAGGAGAAATGGTTGAGGAAGTTAAGTGAAATTTTAACTGTAGTGACAGTTGAGAAATATGACATATTTCAAAGAACTGGAGTTTATAATGAAGATGAGTAGAATAAAGCAGAAAGGGAAAATGAGAGACATTGAAAAAAAAAAACAAGCATAAAAGGTCAGAAGAAGAAGTGTAGATTTTGAAATATTCAGTGTAGACCGATGTTTCATAGTGGTGAATCACAGAAGGGGGTTGTATTTGTAGATAATTAAGCTGGAGCAGATTAGATGGAGTGGATAAGCTTGATAAATTAAAGAAGCTATGAAATACGAGGAGACTACAGGATAAACAGATGTCAATAATTTTCAAAAAGGGAAGGTACCATTACAGATTGGGCATCAGCTATCCCCAATAACAATGGTGACCAAAGGATTGTATTCATTTCACATGACTTGTTTCTTTGAAGTTTCTCACTTAGAGCAACAATATAACATTCCTTTCATATAGTAGTGAAGGATATAGTCGTATCAGGGGAAAAACAGTATTCTATAATATTTACTCAAGGAAGAAGACAAAGTATTCAAGCACACATTGGAAGTTTGAGTGGAGCGTTTTATAATTGCTAGGGTATTCCAATGAAAGAGTATAATGGGTTAAACCAGTGCCCTACTAAGTTTAAGAGCTTATAGTCCCGCACCTACCACCGCTTCTCTGTGGGGTGGAAACCATCAAGAATGGTCACATGAACAAGGTAGCAGCCTTAATTTAACAAGTGCCAGAAAAAATCTGCTTGAGACAACTCCAGTCAAAGAAGAAGTGACTGAAGAAAGGATAATGCAGTCAGAGCCCAACTAGAATCTGTAGTAGCAAATTAAAGGAAACTGCCACATCTTTAAAACGAATAAAAAGTTATGTCCCTAAGGAAGATAATCTAGGCTTGAATGAGCCAAGAGAAGAGCTCACAAGTCCACAAGCAACACTTCAGTAGATATCAACGTATAGGACCCAATTACAAAAATGATACAGCCAACTCCAAAACAGTATACGAGCGTTTGTAAATTCAGAGAAACCTTTCTCCAAGCATCACGATGTCATTCAGTCCGCTATTTCACCCAGACGTCTATAAGCTTTCTCGGGTAGGAAAATGGAGAGAAGGAAGAATTCCAAAGGATTGAATATTTATAAAACTAAGCTGCTAAAAATGAACTGGAATGAACTGCTGTTGAATGGTTGCTATAAATACCTTGGCTAATTGCAACAACTTGGCTGGTGACAACTGCACATCTTATTATTTGTTCCAAATTATTCTCCCCTACCCTGAGAGTATTTTATGGTAAGATGAGTAATACAGTCCACCTCATTGACTTTGCCTTGGCCATGAGTCTTGTTTTGTTCAACGGATATTGAACGGAACTGACATATGCCGTGTCTAAGCAGAAGCTTTAAATGTGTTCATGTGGTTTCCTGGGACCTCTTCATTTCTCTCTACCACAAGAATAAAATGTCTCAAATAAAAGCCAGTCCTTCGTCCTGCATTCTGGAATGACAAAATATATGAAACAGAGTCTAGCGGAGTCAGACAAACCAGATGGAGCAAACAAGGTCATAACTGACTTTCAGCTTTACTGTGACATGAGCAAGAAATAAATGCTTATTGCTAAATGCACAGAGATACTGTTTTTGTTTGTTTTTATAACAGCATAAAAGCTGACTGATTAATGGATTTGTAAAAAGATTATATAAATAATGCTTATGATTATGCAAATGACCTTTTTAAATAGAGGATCAACTCTGACAGCTAGTATCACTGGATTCTGTTATTTAAAGTGCCTCTCTCTTACTGACAGTCATTAGTCTATGAGACGTATAGACATGGATGGAGGATAGTTTTACCTGTTTCTTTTTCATTAGTCATTTAAAATACTTTTTGTTGCAGGAATTATCTACATTGTCATCAATTTTCAGATATATTTGTATACTGAGTGTTTTCATATATCTCTGTATTTTCTATTATCAGTTTGCCCAAATATTAATGTGCCTAGCATATTATTTTTACATAAAATAAATCATCAGAAACCTTGAGTCTACAGGGTATTAACATTGCCATTTGGAGGTGGTAAAACTTTTTATGGAAAATAATTTATAAAATTTTATTAATTCCAATTAACTGCAGAAAATAACTGAGTGCCTGCAGGTGAAGCAGTTCTCTGCTGATAACAGCTATTGAACTATTGGCATTAATTCTTCACCCTAAAATGGGATAATAGTCAATGTGATCTCTTTAAAAAATATATAGGATCACAATTTCATAATTAAATTAAATATATTTCTATTGCATTCGAATTTGTAAATTGACTTATTCAACCAACTCATTATTTTCAGCTGCAGTCATTAGAACTAATGAGGTAAAAAGTAAACAAGATGCTACCATTGCTTTAATAAAAGCTTTGAAAACACTTTTTATTCCTAGATTGCTATCGCAGAATATTTACCTCAGAGAAATTCCTTCATGTGACTCTGAATGAGGTCTATCACATTTATCTCTTAATATTTATAATACTGGGAGAGATAATAAATGACTGAATTATTTCTTCAACTACTAGACATCAACCACTGAATTTGGATCCACTGTACTCTAAAGAAATCCATTTTGCCATAAGACCTTAACATTCTCTTAGGTACCTGACATACCAACATTGACAGCAATATTATCAATATTTTACTGTACTTGAATAGCAAGTTTAACATTGTTGGTGACGAACAATGAGAACACTTGGGCGCAGGGAAGAGAACAACACTCACTGGGCTAGGTGTGGGGGTTGAGGGGGGGGAGGGGAGGCCGTGGGGGTGGGGCGGGGAGGACGGGGGAAGGATAACACCAGGAGAAATGCCTGGTGTAGGTGAGGGGGGTGAGCAGGGGGCGGGGGGAGGGGAGTGGAGACAGCAAACCACCATGGCATGTATGTACCTATGCAACAATCCTGCAGGATGCAGGATGTACACATGTACACCAGAGCCCAAAATACAATTAAAAAAAAAAAAAAAAAGAAAACTAAATAATCAATGATAAAATTAATTAGAATAAAATGGTAAAAAAAAAAAAGTCTTATTTCTAAATTGAGTTTAAGCTCTCGCTAAACAACCTTAGGCATCCTTAAATTCATCAGCGTGATTAAAAATAACATCAAGATAAAAACAATAGTCTACTGCAAACCTACAAATGCTCAATTTCTAGTTTTCACGGGAAGTTTTGTTCTACAGATAATGCCACTTGGGCTTCTAAACTCTGAAATACAGGAAACTCGGAATCATGAAGGGATAAATATCAAGGAAGCGAAACAAATAAGGTTGTTTTGATTTCTTCTTTCATTGCAATGCTCTGAATTTTGTTCACATATAAAAAATAAAAATGACTAATTTTTAAACATCAAAAATGAAAAACGTTATGTGAAAACACTTTAAGTACAAACTGAGTTTTTTTCATGATTACATTTTTAATGTGACATCAGCCTACCTCTTTCACATAACAGAGTGTTCATTAAAGTCTGCAAGCTGCAGCAGCAAGGTCTTCTGTCAAGGTTTCTGTGCATCTCCCCTTTGGTTTCACATTTTTAATTGGTTTAACCAAAAAAACATAATCTCTACTTGGTAACAGGAAGATATCCAAGTTTCATATTAGCTTTCTTATCTCTAGTGGCAATCTCCAGCAATACAGAATACTAACAAACAAAATCTAAGGACCTCAGTGACTAGAAAAAAGAGAAAGAAAATCATTTTTGGAAAGTTTTACCACTAGACCACATGGTTTCACGCAATTTCCTCTGGTGTGGTCTCAAACATATTGTAAGAAGACTTCCAATGAGTTTAGGCTTTTTTTTTTTTTTTTATTAAGGTGTTATATTGCCAAGCTGCTGGAGTAATGCAGCTTTGTCTAAAATTTTTGGTTTTTTAGTCAAAGCCGAACAGTATCCATAGATTTTTCTGAGCCACTTCCAACATTCAGTAGCAACTGCTGTGTTTATGTACAATACCACTGTGCAAGTGGCAATTAAACTACAAAATTCTAGATACATAGTTGCAAAGCAGCAGGCAGTCAGCACACAACTGGCATTGAGGTAAAACAGAAAAGATTCCTACTTTTGAAATGTAAGTCAAGCTAAGAAACCTACGTTGCTGTATACAGAAAATGGTGAGTAAAAACAAACACTGCTTGATAAAAGAGGACAAGAAATCTTCCATATAAAATATAAAGCTTTGTTTTCATGTTTTCCACATGTGGCTTCAAAATATAATTACAAGCACCATGACTTCTTTTGATATGTTATGAAATAATTAATAATAAGGTACACTTCTTATAAGAAGGCATTATTTGACTGTATATCTTCTGTGTGCAAAATCGTAATAGTAATCTTATAAGGGAAAATGTTTTTAAATAATTATAGATTTTCCTTTTGACTTTGGGAGCATATGAATAAGGATGCCAAAGTATCTCAGAGGAAAAAAAAGGCAATTATTATCACAAGCATTGTACTTTCTGTACATTTCCTCGCTCCAAGTTTTGGAAAGAGTGTGAAAATTTCCTGAAAAATTAAATTTAGTGGATATCACTTTTTAGTGTCTGTCATTAACCCCAGATGGGATATTTTCTATGTGATCGATTACTTTCTGGGAGATTAACTGGAACAACATTAGGTGAGCCTGGTTACTCTTCATTAATGCAGTGTCCGGTGCTATAATTTTCCATATATTGTTAAATAAATCTATGCTTTAAGGAGAGTATACTATCTTGCCATATTTGGGAGAAATAATTTACTTTTATTATTTATTGGTTGATTAAAGGATATAAAATAAACTTTTGATTTTATTTATAGTTATTCAATCATCAAATGAAAGAAACCTTAAATACTAGTTTCAGAGATGTTGTGTTTATGTATTAATGTAACACAAAACAAACAAAAACCACTTGATCTCTTTCCAATATTTCAAACACTCCCAGAATTTCAGTTATTATTTCTATCTGTATCTCTTTTCACTTCTGACACTCCATAATACCATTGAATTGCCCCACTTCTAACATCAACACTGATGGGAGGTAAAATATAGGATATACTACTTTCCAAAAGAGCTGAAATTTGATCCCATCTAAATGACTTACTAGTTGTAAAACCTAGAGTGATCATTTAAGCCTGGTTAAATTTGGCATTTTTAAAATAATTAAACCTATGTCTCTCTAAAGAGTGTGTAAGACAATTTCTCAAATTAGGGTGCATTTACCCTAGGGGCATTGGCAGATGTGGCTGGAGCAATACCAGATCAATTGCACTGCACTCCTCATGGTTAGAGGCCATGCCTTCCTGTTGACTGCTGTCTTCCATTCCCAACTTCATGCCTACCAAGGAGTAGGTACTCAACACATATTTGACAAATAGAGATTGAAGCGTTTCAAATTTGAGGAGTACCAATTTAACAAAATATTACGTAGTTGTAAAAGAGTTTTTTTTAATGTTAAAATTACAATGACATATAATATAGTCAATTACAATACATGAATTTTTTTTTTTTTTGACAGAGTCTTGCTCTGTTCCCCAGGCTGGAGTGCAGTGGCACAATCTTGGCTCACTGCCACCTCCATCTTCTGGGTTCAAGCGATTCTTCTGTCTCAATACATGAATTTTTAAATAAATTGGTGACTTCAAAGATATTTTTTTATTTATGGTGATTCCAATTGTTCTACCTCCTAACATTTAAGAAATTGAAGTTTACACTTGGGATGGGGATTGCTATTTGGCCCTCAAAATATATTTGTCTGTTCTTTTGTGTTAATCCTTTTAAGTGGACTCCCCGTCTAGCAATGAAGTGTTTAAGTCTTCATGTTAGGGAAGCCTGTTTATGTTGGCCAATGTGCAGAGCTCCTCTTTTTTTTCTGGGACACACGTAAACTACATTCACTGAGCCCTCTTACATCCCTACACCAACATGTAATGTGTCTGGGACATTGGAACTGACATACGCCAATTTCCAGCCTAACCTTGGAAATGGCCCATGAAAATGTCCTCATGCTCTTGCTCACTGTGCAATCAGATACTAAGGATTTATGTAGGACTCCAAGACTTTAAGTGGAAGTAGAAACACTGTGTAGAGTATCTGTGTCTCTGAACGATTATATGGAGAACCATTCAGAAGGCCTATATAATGAGAGCACATTCCTTTGTTTGAGCAAAACTTCATGCTATTAAACTAATTGGGGTATTGGGATTTCTTTGTTTCTGCAAACAGCTTCACCTACCCTAAATAAAACAGAAATTTGTATCCAGAAATGGGGAACTGGGATATTAAATTCTTATGTAGATGTCATTGTCTTAATGTTAAGGTGTGGATGATAAGGAATTTTACATTGAAAAGTGTAAAGATATATGTTATGTGTCAGAAAAACTTTTGGTAAAATCGTCAACTTTGACAGCATAAAAGGGCTAGGTATATGTCATTGTGCTGGAAGCTGTAAGGTAAGAAGTTGGAAAATGTCATAGTTTTATGTGTTGGCTACAGTTAACTTTTTTTTGGAAACATATAATAAGAAAGATGAGTTCAGGAAGTAATTGGATCATTTATAAGTAGAAAATTCATAGATTATAAAGCTTCCATAAATTCTTGAACTTTTACAATTAGAAAATCATATTGTACCTATACTTCAAATAGTTGAAATTAAATATTTATCTTTGAGGCTGGGCAAAGGGGCTCACATCTATAATCCCAGCACTTCAGGAAGTTGAGGCTAGCCAGGAATTTGAGACTTGCTTGGGCAACATAGTGAGACACCGTCACTACAAAAATACAAAAAGCAGCTGGACATAGTGAGGTGCACTTGTAGTCGAAAATACCTGGGAGGGATAGCTTGAGCCTGGAAGGTTGAGGCTGCAGTCAGCTATAATAGCACCACTACACAGTCTACCCTGTGCAAAAGGGTGAGACCCAGTCTCAAAAAAAAAAAAAAGGAAAAGGAAAAGGAAAACGAAAAGGAAAAAAAAAGTCTTTGAGTAGCACAGGACTAGTAACATTTCTCATTGAACAAGGTAAACAATACATACCATGGTATGATCTTGATAAAGTGGCACTGAAGCAAGAAAGAAATGAAATAAAACAGGTTGGAAAGTTATGTCTAAGGAGCAAATGTTGGATTGGTTAGCAGCTTTGAAAGGATTAGAACAAACTGTTTTGAGAGGACGGCATTGTCTAAGAAGTGAGGGTCCCAAGCTAACATAAAAATGTCTTTTAGGCCAGGCACGGTGGCTCATGCCTATAACCCTAGCACTTTGGGAGGCTGAGGTGGGCAGATCCCTTGAGGCCAGGAGTTTGAGACCAACCTAACCAACATGGCAAAACGCTGTTTCTATTAAAAAATACAAAAATCAGCTATGCATGGTGGTGCATGCCTGTAGTCCCAGCTACTCGGGAGGCTGAGACAGGAGAGTCCCTTGAACCCAGGAGGAGGAGGCTGCAGTGAGTGGTGATCATGCCACTGCACTCCAGCCTGGGGGACAACAACAAGACTCCCTCTCAAAGAAAAAAAAAAAAAAAAAGTCTTTTAATATGACACTCATTATAGTCATCAGGCTAAACCCTAACAAAGGTAGGAGAGGACTGTGAAAATGAAGAGGCTGCTGACACCCAAGGTGAGAAGGGGCCCCTCACTATTGCTGAGGAGGGGTGGATATGCTGCTTTTCTCTTAGGCCTCTGCTGATACCACCCTACTGGCCACCTTATTGCTGATACTGTGGAGTCAGGGATTGCTTTGTTGTCTCTAGCTAGAGATGAAAGTCCTGACCCTCCTTTCCAGACACTTCCTCTGATACTACCCACTTGGAGCAGGTGAGTTACTACCCACTTGGAGTAGGTGGCACCTTGTTTTTGCCAGGTGAGAGGTGAAGTCCAGGGCCTCTGTGTAGCCTCTGACACTAGAAATAGTTTCTAGTTTTCCTGGCAGGGCTAAATGTCCCAGTTCTCTATTCAGCTTACTCTGAGACCACCTTGGTGGTGGATGGTGGTATTTGGGTCACCTCATTACAACATGGGAAGTGTGCAAGTACAGGCTTCCCTGTGGGCCATTGCTGGTGTGGGAGGGGGTGGAGATTGAGGCCACATTTTATTTTCTGTGGCTAGAGTTGGGCGGTATTGACTGTCCATTTTCTGCATGGTTATGCCTCCTTTTTCTGGTCAGCAGGCTAGAGACAGCAAGCTTTATTAGAGCCTTTACTGGCATTTCTGGGTTGTCAGCTTCTCCTGCACACAGTCTAGGGTATAGGAGGCAAATGAAAGCTCAGAGTACTCACCAGCGTATCATTTTTGGCTACCAAGATTCCTGGCTCTTCTGCCGTCTTCTCTCCACCTTTAAACACTATAACATTTTAAGGATTTTTAGTTGAACTTAAGATAAAGGGGAAAGTACATCTATTCTATCTTTCTAGAAATAGAAGTTATGATGTGATATAATTTTAAAAGTATTATCATATATAGTGTTATTAATATCAAAGTGTTTGAGATCAGAAAAACTGTAATAGAAGTAAATTATTTTGCAGCTGAGACATGTGAAACTCAGAATTGTCAAGTCAATTGTTAGAAAGTTCTCAAGGCTGGGATTTATTGCATTCTACATTGCTTCAAGCTTAAAATAAAATTTTGTATCCTATGAAGCTTCACTATATTCTTGATACCTAGGAATCAGTTCAATTGGAATATTTTCTACTATAATATAAATATTTCAATTTCTTCTTGTCATTCTGTCAAATAATATGCAATTAGGTGTATTTCAATTTAACATTACGTTATTTTCCTGGTAATTGTTTTTATCATCATGAAAGTAGTGACCTTTATTATCCCTATTAATTATTTTTTTAAGTCCTTCAAACTTCTGTGTTAATAGAGCAGCATTAACTCTATTTTTGAACTTTTAAATTTCAATCTTTTTGTGTTCCTGTAAGTGGCATATAGCTGGATGTGGGGGAAAAAAAAATCTAAATGTATCATCTTCTTTGTAACTAGCGAGTTGCTATCATTTTTGATATTTTTTGTTTTGATGCTGCCATCCATTTTTTAGACTTTCCTTACACCTGCTTTTTCTCTTCCTCCTTTATCTTACATCTTTCCATCCATAGAATTGATTGGGGTTAGCACCCTTCTTTTCATTATCTTTATTTTAAACAACTGATACCATATTTCTATTTCTCAGTGATTACCTTTAAATTGTTATTATTTAAAGGTAACTTTTCTTTTTTTTTTTTTTTTTTTTTTTAAGAAGGAGTCTCAGAGTCTAGCTCTTGTCACCCAGGCTGGAATGCAATGGCATGATCTCAGCTCACTGCAACCTCCGCCTACCAGCTTCAAACTTTCCCTGGTTCAAAAAATTATCCTGCCTTAGCTTCCCAAGTAGCTGGGATCACAGGTGGCTGCCACAAATTCCACCATAATTTGTGTGTGTGGTTTTCATTAAGAAGGAGTTTCACTGTGTTGGACAGGCTGGTCTTGAACTCCTGACCTGGGGTGATCCACCCACCTCAGCCTCCCAAAGTGAAGTGATTATAGGCATGAGCCACTGTGCCCTAACTCTAATGTTTAAAAGCAAATATCACCATTATGCTTGTTGAAAATAATTGAGGATCTTAGCTTCCTTTAACTCTGACTACCAACTTCTGTGGTGCATGCTGCATATTTCAGCATTATAATTCTACCCAATGCATATTTATTAATTAGTCACTTTCTTATTGTTACTTCTGCTTCCCCATGTCATTTTTTCCTCTCAAATCTTTCTTTTAGGATCCACGTTTCCCCCCCCCCAAATACTTTATTATTATTTTCTAGTTTTATTATATTAGAAATAAATTCCCTTGGTCTTTTTTTTTAAAGTTACTTTATTTCATGAACTATTATAAAGTCATGGTTTAATTGTACAAAATTATACTATTTTTTCTACTCTTGACAATTTGAAGATGTTAGAATAGTTTGTACCATACATAAATTTAATTTAAGCACACTTAATAATATGTGGTATATTACACTATCTCACTGTAATTATGTGTGTTTATGAGGATGTTCTAATTTAAATGAAGTTCACTCCACAGCCACCTAATTCCTCCAACTTGAGTTAGAGTCAACTGTCTCAAAAGGTGACACAGCCATTATTTTGCTACTTGCCATGGCTTTATGTTGACATTGAAGAACAGTACAAATTTGATCACTCATCCACCTCCTTGCTCTAATTCATCCTAGGTCAACTGAAAAAGTGTTTGGTGACAACTTGCAGCATAGACACAGAGAAAACACAGACACATGCTTTGGACTGCGAAATTCCTAAGGTGTCCTTCCAAATGTTAATGGGGATTCTATAAAAGAAGCAACAATGTTGATTATTTAATTACAGTATTGAAAGAAGTGCTATAGTGAGTCAACTTGGCTCACAATCCAAGACTCTTGAAGATTAGTGTATGCTCTTGTGTTCTTAATAAACTGTGATCTGTCTGTATCTGCAGGTGAACACAGTTGATTTGACCTTATTGAAGTTTACACATAAGGTATGACCTGTTACTGTCCATTATCTTCTGACAGCTATTGTTGCCTTTGAAAAATCTGTTGGGAATTTTCTAGGTCTGATCATTTATTTCTAAGGTAACTTTTCTTTATTTTTGGGTTATGAATTGGTTTTCTTATGCCTTATCTTTTTCTTTCTTCTCCGTCTTTTACTAGTATAAATCTAGAAATAGATTTTAAAATTCTTTTCCAGACTTCCTAAGTTTTTATAATATGAGATTACATGTTTCATCAACTCTGAAATAGCCTCAGTCATTATTTTCTTTGAATACTGTCTTCTCTAATTCTCTTTATTCTATCTTTCTGGAACTCTTTTCCAAACATTCTTGGGACATTCTCATTTCTTCTCCATGTCTCTCCAATTTTCCTATATTTTCTTCAACCCTTTGTCTTTTCTTTTAAGCAAAACTTGTGAAAATTAATGCTATTCTCTTTCATGGGCTCTTACTCTGGGATGTCAGTTATATAGAAAAAGAATAGTACTCAAGAATGAGAATCTATTTTTGGTCTTTGGGTATCAAGTCAGTGTTGATTTAAATATGAGTTTATTGGCTCTATTTTTTTCTTCAAATTCAGAGGGATCTGTGATTCTTTTCAATGCTGCTGCACTTCATAACTTTCTTAGCCAGAAAACAGTGCACTTTTCCCTGAAAACAATAATTCAACTCTCCATAATGTCTCTTCCTAGTATCAAAATTATATGATACGTAAGTTCCACAAAAGACTAAATATGTAAATAATAGCATACAATTTTAATGGTTTTAATCTTATTAAAACACTTATGCAAGTTAAAATTTTAGTTTTGCTCTTGCTTGTAATTTTGTGTCAAATTTTCTGTAATTTTTTTTTTCTATATTTGAATGGGATTTAAAAATATCCCTAAATCTTTACTTTATGATTAAGAAAATGATTATCAAGGGCAAACAAGAAAAGATGATTTTACACTGTTGTCATGAGACAATATTTTAAAACAAAAGTTTTAGTGAACCAGCAATTGCTGTTTTGATACTATAAAAGACACAGAGTGTAAGATATAGCTTGATCTTCAGTAAGTTCAGGAGGCCCTTCAATTAATACAGGAAGAAAAAATAAGACATGAGATGTTTAGGAAAAGAAATATGCCTCGAGTTCTCACCAGATATATTTTTAACAGAATTATAAGGAAAGAAAACTTCAAATTTCCTTCATATGCATAATGAAATACTACTGATGTTATCCTTGAGAATATTTTTCTGTGGAATATATCCATATGTCCTTCAAATTCCTGAACACCCTAGCACGACATTCTAATGGAAGAACAGAAGAGAGGTCAAAGAAAATAAAGCTTTAAACAGTCTAAGAAATGTCCCACATTTTAACCTTCATTTGTATCCTCCATTTTTTTTACCCCTTCCTTCAGTTTTCCCATACAAGGTTATTTGAGGGAGTTTTATCCCCCTTGCTTCTCTCCTTTTTCCTTTTCCACTTTATCCTGTTTAAGCTACAGTGTCTACAGTTGTTCTGAGTACATATTGTGAGACATATAAATGTTGATTTTTCTTTCACAATACAAAGTATCTAAATAGATGAAGCTATTTTTGCAGGAATGATATGGCCTTTTGCTTTCTGTTCCCTGGTCAACTCAAAGTAAAGATAAAGAGCTCCATTAAATCTCTTTTTAATCGTATAAGTGCCCTGATGAAATTGTCTCACAATACAAAACCATTATGTTAGACACAAATTAAGGCATACACAAGACATTACAATGGTATTTAAAGTGAAATATTTATGAAGTGATTTAAATACTAATGACACAGCATTCCTAAAGGAGTCACAAAACTAAAGAATAAGAACATTCCATACCAGCATTTTAGTCCCTCAGTCTGTTCCATGTTGCATATATTGTTTCTCATTACTCAGTTTGTAGAAATGCAGCTAGGAGATAGAAGAGGAAAGGAGCTTGCGGGGAATGAAGAATTATATTTGAAGGACATGCCCTCTCTTTATACCCTTGAATATTAATACCGAATCCAGCTTTACATGGTTTACATAAGAAGCTCCTTATGCAGTAATTCCAACTATACCAAACACAATCTTGACCTTTGTATTGGAGAGAGTGTTCCCTGCTCTAGATAACTGTAAACAAACCAGTTTAATCTTGCCATTCTGCAAATCCAACTTATTTGCAGCACTCAGCACGTTGGTAATCAAGTTCCTCATTATGGAAAGATGGCTAATGTAGTTCTATTCATCACATGCAGAAACTACAATGTCTGGAAAAGACAAATACATTCCTTTCAGTGTGTACCTATTTTCAATGAAAAATCTTTCCCAGATGTTCTCCAGCAGACTTCACCTGATGCCCATTGGCTAGGTTTAGGTCACATGTGCATGTGATCTTATCCACTAATGATCCAACTCGGAGTGGGAGGGTTTTCCTGTGCACATGTTTCTGCAGATGGCAATTAATCACACAAATCCAGGACTATTGCCAATAAAAAGAAAAGGGCTTGGAGGTTTCTAATTAGAAAACTGACCATACCTGATATAACTTCTGAGCATTTTTCCAAAATAAAGTAAAATAATTCCAGAGTAGAAAATAGGAATTCATACAACTTAATTAATATTTTTTCCATCTCTAGTCAGTGTATAGTCTCCTACGGCATTACTGTTAATTTGTTAACTCTTTATTTACTCACAGCTCTAACATGTGGTAAATTGATTTTTTAAAACTTTTAACATTTGAAACAGCAATATGAAAATGAGATGAAACAGACTAAAGCAAATATTTTACTGTACAAAATAATATTGGATCAAATTTAAAAGCCCAAATTAAAATATTAACAAAGAAATAGTATAACCAATGGTCCTTTTGCACTGGGATGAAGTTTTATACTGTAATAACTCTTGAGCTATCATTGCATAAAAACCAAATGTAATGTTCTATGCTCTAGATAACATTTCTAAAATATATATATATTTATCATACATCTATATATTTAGAGGTATATATTATATATAGAAAACATTGAGGAAACTGCAAAGATATATATCCCAAAATACACATAGATTTATAGATAACATCTATATATCTATATATATCTATATATCTATATCTATATGTATTGAAAAAATATATATCTTAAAACATATATAGATCTATAGATGTATATATAAATAGATGCATCTATATTTATATAGATGCATCTACATAAATAGATGCATCTATAGATCTATATATCTAATCTATATCTAAATATATCTAATATACATCCATACATGTATATCTAATATACATCTATATATCTAAATATATGCATATATAAATATATTCATATATACATCTATATATCTATATATCTACATGTATTGAAAAATATATATTCTAAAATACATGTAGATATATTTAGATATATAGATGTATATATATTGATATTTAGATGCATATATGTATATATCTATATGTATTAAAAATATATCTAGATAAAAGATTAAGATGTATTAAAAATACATCTGTATATATTGTATATATACAGATATATACATATAGATACACAATACATAGATGTATATATCTATTGTACCGTGTATATATATACTTTATATATGTATATGTATTGTGTATATATATACAATACATATCTGTGTATATATGTATATATATATTACATGTGTATATATATTACATGTATATATTACATGTTATATATACATGTAATATATATATGCACATATATATCCATATATCTAGATATATACTATATACATAATAAACCTATATGTATATACACATATATGTCTATATACTATATGTATTGAAAAAATATATCTAGATGTATAGATGTGTATATATATATATGTGTACATATGTGTATATCTATATACCTATGTGTATTTTAGGATATATACATACTTTATTAATGTCTGCTATTACACTTAGTAATTAAAAAAGAAAAATGAAAACAAAAGATGTGATATTTTTATGTGACTCTCTTTAAATTGGTTGTTTTAGCTTTCATTCAAATAAAATGTTTTTGATAATAAAAAATAAAGCTTTTCTCTAAGCAATATAATTAAATTCATAAGATAGTTACAATAATTATCTCTTAAAATATCAACATCTCACATTTCAGAGTTCCTGCATTTTAGAGATTGAATATGTAAATGCAACTGTGCAAATCGACTTAAGTACTGCCTCTGTATTAAAAAAGACTTTCGAAGTATGATAGGTTACATTCTCTGAATAACAAAATTATTGTTTTAAATGACTGACTATAAAAGTGGTTTAATATTTGCATTTCATAAACAGAAGATGCCATTAAATCGTCTTCCTAACATCATTTGAATCAAGTTAGAGTATATATAAATTGAAACTCTCTAAAACAGGGCTGTGTTGGGACACTGAGAATGTGGTCCAATCAAAACTTATGTGAAGAAAGTCATTGAATGCTCCTGTAGAATTATTTAAGTAGTTAATATATCAATACATATCAGTAATGTTTTTGTCTATCTAACATCACTGATCATTGGCAGAACTTAAAACACTTGCTCAGTTAATGTAAAAAAGATAAAAGATAAGAGATCTGAAGTAAATTTTGAGTTACAATGCTAAATAGTTCAGTGGTGTGGCTGCGTCTCCCATGATTTTTGATTGCTTAGTTTTCTATTTTTTCTCTTGACAGTAAAAGCAGTGAGTTGAGTGAATTGCTCTCTCTTCTGCTTTGTCTTACATTGACTTTGAACATTTTAGCTATATTGTTAGAGCTCATTCAAAGACAGTGTAAGACAAACAGTAGGTTTCACATTAATCATATTATACATAAAATATTTATGCAATATCTACACTACAAGTATTTAGTATTGAAATCTTGTAATTTTTATTCTATATCACTTATTTATTGGGATTTAATATAAATATCTGTAAAATTATTTAATAATTAGTTAAGAAAAATATAAAAGAATTTTAAAAACTAGTCTATCAACTTTGAAGAGAAAAAGAAAAATATATTGCTGATTTATATCCCTTTTGAAGTTAACATCCAGGAAAAAAAACTTTAACTCCAAAATATTCTTACCAGGGAAAATCTATTTAAGTCATAATGTATTGTATGCATGTCAATCTCTCTATACATTATTGATCTAAGCAATGTCTTGTAACTTGTTGGAATTACATATACATATTTTCAAATATACCATTTCTTCTGACACTCAAAATAAGATTTCAATGTAGTTAATAATTATTCTCCCCATACAGAGAAAAACTATTAGGCTCAAATTATGTAAATTCCTTATCCAATGTTAAGTTGTGCCCTCATTCTACAGTATTTTAAATTAGGAAGTGATAGTATTTGTGCAATTTATTATTGAATCCAATCATTGAATACAAGCCATATACTTGGAGACAAAGAACAGAGACAAAAGAAGTTATACATTGTTTTCTATTTGACCTGCAGAATTATAAGGTAATAAAAGAGCAAACTTATTAAGAGATGAGTTTATGTAAGAGACAGGACTCACTTTACATTAATAATCTAATTCTTATAATGGACTCTAGGGAATAGGCATCACCATTTTCGTCATTTTGTAGATGAGATATCTAAGATTAGAGAGGCTATGATATTAACTTCCTTAGGGTTATATAGTAAGTCAAGTAGATTTTACCTTTTCAAGAACATTCATTGTTTACTATAACTTTAGATTTAGAAAATTGCAATTTATAATCTATAGGTCACAGAATAATTTTAAAGGGCTAGAACCCTTACTATATTTCTGAAGGAAATGCATGATGCATATGTAGATATAAATACAGTTATAGATATGGATATAGATACACTGAGACGGCGGGAAAAAGGTGAGAGAGAAAAGAGAGAGGAAGGAGGAGCAGGGAGGGAAAGGAGAGAAATGAGAAAGGCAGGGAAGTAACAGGAAGAAAAGGGAAAGAAAGACAAGGGGAATAGAGGAAAGGACAGGAAGAGAAAAGGGGAGAGGAGAGGAAAGGAAAAGAGAAAAAAGAAAGAGAGGAAAGCAGATGATCAATATGGAACTTTCACATGCAAAAAGAAGAAAAAGACACATGGTGAAGAAAACGTAGAGTAGATTTGGAACCAGAAAACCATAACTCTGTGTCAGGGAAGCCAAGAAAGTGGAGCTATTCTTGAAATGTGGACATCTAGACCTGTACATGGTTGCACTTATTTCTTAATATGGTTTCAGTCTGGAACATTTATTTGTGGTTTCTTTAATCCTTTCGCATATTTTCAGCATTAGAAATTTCCTGACATTTTGCCTTTATTTTCTTCTGTTACTCTTCTGTTTTAAAAACTTTTAAAGCACCCTCATAGATGACAGAATAAACTCCAAATGACTTAGCTTGCATTTGAAGACCTTCAAAATCTGCCCCAAACTATTGTTTAGCCTTAGATCCCAGGACTGTTTATCACTATGACTGAATAAGTAGAACATTTTTTATGTATTTCCAAAAACATAGCAAGGTAAACATTTCAAAAATTATTTACATTTTAAAAATATCTTAGTTTTATAAATTTTTATTTAGAAAAATACACTCATCACAATGAGAAAATGTTATCTCGGGAAGTAATGTGTCATATTTTCAGTAAATAGACAGATGTACTTAATCCAGATAAAGGAAAGATAAAGGTACATCTCCTTTATAATTTTAGATTCACAGTAGAATAGCTCAAAAGTTTATGCTCAAGGAATGATGAACTTTGTATTTTGGCTTTCTTTTGAGATTTTAGTACTGGTTGAAAACTAAATTCTATGGTTCCATTTCTTATGTTTTAAATTCGTATGCACATGATCTTATTTTATCATGGGTTATTGACAAAATAACAGAAATCTACAGCTCTTCATTCTCTCCCTGCAGTAGAATGCTCTTCAAACAGCTGCAGAATACCAATAATTATCTTGGTCAGTTCCAGTGTAGCAAAGTCAGGCAGCTAGCATTTAACTCCTTGGCTAAAAAATAGCCTGCATAATGAAATGTAAAATAGAAATGCTCTCTCTTACACCCAAGAGTGGCTCATTCTCTTGGCCAGGATAAAAAGGAACTTGCAAGTACAAACAGCTGAAGATTTGTCACAGCTGTAGAACAACTCTGGTGGACACCAACCACCCTCCAACTGCAGATTTTTATTTAAATACAGCTGCATAGATTGACATCTGAGTATATGGATAAAAGATTTCAAATAATCTGTATTAAACCCTATTGATTTCCATCTGTTACCAGGTGTTATAATGAAAATATTTCTGTAAAACTCCTTAGATAATGTGATAATACTTTTTAAAAAATGCTTCTTTTCTATCAACATGTTGACATCAAATAAAATATTCGGAAGTTTTGCTCTTCAGAAGAACTGTTGTCCATGCTAAAATAAGCTGATAAAACATCAGTACATGTTGTTACATTTTTGTGAGGAAGTCAAAGCAATCGAAGGGAATCATGTATTGACTGGCTGCAGAAAGCACAGGTACAATTATCTTAGGGAAACCATACATTGATACAGATTCCAGAATGCAGGCATGGAATGGAGTGAGGTAGTAAAAATATAATGGCTCCTTTTTAGTGGCTGTTGGTAAAAGTGACATAGCATCATTTAAGAAATCCCTGGCTTTCCTACATTTGTGGAATACAGTACCCTGAACTTGGAGATAAAGGGAGGAAGAAAAAGCATCGATTTTTGTCCTTTTGGGATTTACAACTCTATTAAAGAAGCCCAATTTTTCCTTTAAGAATATATTTATCTATACTAAAGAATAAAATGAATAGTAACTGCAAATCAGCTAACATATAACAAGAATTATGTATTTTAATTATATACATATATAATTAGTGAGAAATAACAGACTGTCAAAACTGATTTCTTAAAGGAGGCAAGCATTGAACCTAATTATGAGCATGAGTAGGCTCTCTTCTCTGATTGTTTCTGCCACTCCTTTCCCCCTTGCTCTCCAGGTTCCAGCCTCACTTGCTTCGTGACTGTGCCTGCTGTGGGTAATTCTGAAGCTGAGACAAAGGTCCTTGAAGTTATCAGACTTCTTAGGAGAGAGCACTGCTCAGCTGTGGCAGGTACCTCTAAGAGGATTTTAAAAGCTGGCTTTAGGAGTGCAGAAGAAAGCTGGAGTGTTGAAACTTACCTATTGCTGCTGGTATCACCTCTCCAATTATCTCCACTGAGAATCAGAAAATCAAAACTCTGGGAGGTTAAGCAGTTTGCCCAGGGCCCTAGGCTAAGTTCCAAACACCAGTGGTCAAGTTCACTGGTTTACACTCAATCATGCTAGGCTAGATGTGTGGTTTTTCTAAACACCTGTCATATAAGCTTTCATGTATTGCCACATCTCAAGTAGTTACCAACATCTGTGATACTAGATGTTATCTTGAGAATAGAGAGGGCGTGAGTGCTATGATTGTCCCTAATACACTTCACTGTTACATTTTATTATTTATCACAAGGTAGATGTTAATAACCATTGGATTCTGGAATAAAGTACTACCTGAATCTAGAGTTAACACAATGCTAAAAGCTTTAACTTAATACTGTCAGGTCACAAAGGTATTATTTATCAAATTATTACAACAGTGCTCCAATCTTAAAAAGAAGCTAATTTACTTCCAATGAGAAGCTGAAGCCATATTTGTAAAACTGCTCATTGCTTTTTTAACTCTTTAGTATATCATTAGTATGGCTTTGGGCAATTCACAAATCAGGAACTAAATTGCAATTTAGGGAGTTACTGCCAGAAATGTGTCTTAGTTTTATATATATAAATATAATCTTCATTATAGGAAAAGACATGTCTATAATTCTACATTTTAAAAATAAGAGAAGTGTATTAGGTGATCTTAACTGCAATAAATAATAGCAACCTGGACTGACATGACGTTTCATAAGCACTTTATGTGATTTTTTTCTTATTCATGTTTTGTGTGTGTGTATGTATGGTGTAGATAAAGATAATTTTAGTCTCAACTTTGAATAGCATTGAAAATGAGATTTATTGATCATACTTTATGTTATGTCTACATTCACACAAGGTGAAAATTACTTCATAAAATCTAATTTCTACTTATTCTCTCTTGATCCCTATTTATCTCTGTTATGGTAGGATACTTTCACATTGGATGATTATAAATACTTAATAGTAGCTTTTAGGCAAGTTATTTTGAATTTGTAGGCATACATTTTGTAAAGTACCTGAGCATTTTGTAAAATACCTGAGCATTATTTTCACTTCTAATAAATAAGTAACAGATGTTATAGGTAAAATTAGAAATGGACTACAGATGATTAATAAATAGTAGATTAACAGATTCATACATGAATACAATTATCCCACTCTATTACTTATTCCTTCCAATGTTAGATGTATTTGTCTCAGCCCAGTCATGCTTATAAATGAAGACTATATATAACATATATAATTCAATGTTTTATAAATTAAATTATTTATTAAATATTTGTGTAATGATTTTTAATTATTGTATAAGAAACTTTTTGCCCATCTTATGTAAATGTTTTCTTCTTTTTTCCTAATATGATGCACATTAAGGATTCAAGAATGTGTGGGTTAGGGAAAACCTATAATAATAAAGAGAATACAATGAATTTATATAGTGTTTTTTTGTATAAGATGCTCACAGTACTTTCAGTATATTATCTCGTTTATCGTCACTGATTTAATTAAAAACTTGCTGGGGTGACATCTTATTTATTCTCGCAACATGTTGAAAACGTTTTATTTCTCCTCTAAACGAATTTTCAAATAGTAAGTTTTGTTATCTTTGAAAACCAATTTTTTCAACATTGTTGGACAAACTGACCAGTTTTCTATCAGTATTTTTACATGCAAACACATATCATTTCGGCAACAGTAAGCAATTAAAATGTAACTAAGTGTTTTGATGCTATGTCTGTTTTTAAAAATTTCATCCAGCATCTTCACTCTTTCTCTAAATACTTATCAACATAATCTGAAACACAGTGTACTTATCTATCAGCCTGAATATATTGTTTAATCCACCCCATTTTCCTCTTTTTATCTTTCAAAACACTTCCTCCAGAAGATAATTATCTTTTAGTACAGAGCCTATCCCTGTACAGCATTCTCTTCAGCTGTCTACAAAAGCTTATATCATCTGTTCTTAGTTTGCTGTACATCTTTCTGTTCTGATCACTTTCCTCTTGGTATTGAATTTGAACATTTCTATCAATTTCAGATGCAGAAAAGAAGTCTAAAAATCAATGATTACTTTGCCAGTTTTAAAAAAATAATTTTTAAAAGTACTATATTTATCTCCCACAGAACTTTTACCTCTACTCATATCCAGGTTTTTACACCTACTTATCTTTCTTCTGATTTTATTATTAATTCTTTGCAATGGTTGAAATTACTTATTATGTGCTTTGGATAAATAAATGTGTCCTGAACTGGTACACTATTTAAGGAGATAAATTCTCTTCAAAAATCAGTATTAATTCTCGTTCTTGCAAATAACATCAATATACAGGTTTTCTTTCTTTCTTTTCCTTTTTTTTTTTTTTTTTTTGAGACAAAGTCTGGATCTGTCGCCTCGATTTGAGTGCAATGGCACCATCTTGGCTCACTGCAACTTCTTCCCAGGTTCAAGTGATTCTTCTGCCTCAGCCTCCCAAGTAGCTGGGATTACAGGCACCCACCACCATGTCCAGCTATTTTTTTATATTTTTGGTAGAGACAGAGTTTCACCATGTTGACCAGGCTGGTCTCAAACTCCTGACCTCAAGTGATCCACCTGCTTTGGCCTCCCAAAGTGCTGGGATTACAGGTGTGAGCCACCGCAAAGCCTCAATATATAGTTTTTGAAATAAGACTCAGTGTACCCATTTTAAGCTGCCTGAGTTTCACTGAGGGGCTCAACTATTTCTAGAGCCCGTGTCCTGAGTTAAAGCATTTTGCCAGCATTTTTTTCTTGTTATATCAATGTCCTAGGTTCTAGAGCTCAATTATTACATATTTTCTCTTATAGTCTCTTGTATTTTATCTTCTCACATCATATTTGTAAAGGTAGAGTGTATGTGGTCAGCTCGAACCACAGCTTCTGCTCCTTTCATTCACCTATTTACCTCGTGCTCTCCCTTTAAGTCTCAATTTAGCCATCATTTCTTCTACAAAACCCACTCTGGCACTTTCAATGGACTCTGTATTTCTGGGTCACAACCCTTCTCATGCTGAACTCAAAAAGGTAGTGACAGATTTAATCCTATCATCTAGAATTGTACCTGGTTCACTGTAAGTGCCAGGATATATTTACTGAATGAATAAATAAATGTGCTAAATTCCTTTCAGATGACATAATAAGAAAAGTACTTTGCTTAAGGAGGTTGCAAATTTCTGCTAGTTACATGTTCAGCATGAAAATGTTAACTTCTGAAAATACAGAGATGTTTTACTTATCTGTGTATTCCCTGCAGCTTCTATTATGGTATTTTACACTCAGTTGATTTTTAAAATATTTAATATGTATAAATATGTAAACATATGTTTTATTTACCTATACATATATTTAATAGTATTTAATTTATATATAAATATCTAAGCATATACTTTATTTTACAATGTTAAATGAAGAAGTGTAAATATCATATGGAAGCTTATTACATTAGCTAAGACTACAAAGTCTTATTTCTCTGTGCGTGTGAGCAGCATATTTTTGTTAATCCCAGATTGAGATTTGATATGCTGTTTTATTTTTGTTTATTGTTTAAACCTTAGACTGATGCTTAGTATTCCTTATGAAGTTTTGAGAAAATCAGTTTATCAATTTGCAGTGAAAAATGCCATCTAGCACAGACTAAATTACCACAATCTCTTCAGCTTATTTCTGTAAAGAGATCTCAATAAAAGCCACACTATAATCAAAACATACCTTGATAGTGTGAATACAAAGAGGAATAAGAAGTCAAAAGGAAAAACTGCTTATTGTCAGTACCAAGATTAAGTGTTGTATTCATGTTTCCAGCAAGGTTGCTGGCAGTGGACCCAAAGTTTCTTCAACAGAATTCAGAGCACTTTGAAAGGAGTTTGAAGAACACCATTCTGCTATATCTGACATATTCAACTAATCAAAGTGGTCTACAAGCAGATTTTAAGTACTCAGATTCAAAATACAAAAGAAGAAGACACTTGTTTGGTTCCTGAATTGCCTACATTGTAGTAGATTTAAAAATATTAGAGTAAAAGAACATTCAAATTGCTTTGTTTGAAGCAATTTGAATGTTCTTTTACTCTAATATTCTTAAATCTATTGAGGGTTTGCTCAAGGGGCGTCACATAAAGAATTTAATGAAGAAAAACTTTTAAGTTGAAATAAAACTGGCAGCAATTATTTTTATCAAAGAGAATGCAGACTGACATCAGCTTCAATTTCTTAACACAGGAAGACCTCTGCCCAGACAGACATTTGGGTGAAACAAACAGGAAGAGAGAAAAATTATGTGAATCAGAGCAAAAGAACAGAGAAATATAAATCATCTCACAAATAAAGTGAAACACCATTACTCTCTAAAGCTTATCTGGTGACAAACACCCGTCTTTGGCAATCAAGTAGAGTTGGAATTTCAAATATGCACTTTGAGAACTTGCAGATCAAATAGGTAGTGTGAAAGGAAACTAAATCTCGGGACCCCAAATTCAGTAAGCCAAAGGGAAAAGTTAAGCTGGGAACGGGATCACACAAACCTGCCTTCCCCTTTTGGTTCCTGAATAAGATGGCTGCAAGATGAAAAGCTACATGCCTCCCCCATATTTTACCCACAGAGAAGTTCCTTGTGAGCTCCAAAATCTTTACCCTAATGTGTTTCTGTTAAAAGTTCACCATGGCAGTGTAGATTGACAGCTTAACTGTACAGGCACAGTCACCCCCAGCCCACCACATACAAATGCATATCTGATTGCTCCCCTGCCACATTTTGCCTATCTTATGAAAAATGCAGATCCCCAGCATTTTTCCTCTGACTCATATGTCCATGTCATCTTATGTCAAAAATGCAGATTCACTGAGCCAGACAAAAGCATGAATGACTATTTTTCCCTGCTACCTTCTTACATGAAAATTTTGTTCTCAATATCCCTCCCTTTCGCCTTTAAATATGTAGCCATGAAAATCATCTTTGGAGAAAGGCATAGACTTGTCTCCTGGGCACAAGTTCTTAACTTTGGCAAATCAACCTCCTAAAATGATTGAGACTTGTCTCGTAATTTTTCTTGATTGACAGTAGCAACCAATAAAAACACTGATAAAATATGTTAAACATCTAGATTAAAATGTTAAGGGACAGATATCCAAATTCTACATGGGTAGAAATCCAAAGCAAAACTTCTGAAATTAAAGCACCACCACTAACAACACAATGCCATAAACTTGGCAAAGTGACAAATTTTCTTGACTCTTTCTGTGAGATGAGTTTGCAAGGGTAGACAAGGAACATGAAATTTAAATGAAAATAAATGTCTGTAAGGCATGATGGGACTTAAGCAACTGCTTAACTTGAGCAGATGCTGTTACCTATAAAGAGAATTCACCTAAAGTCGTCATTATATTGAGAAGAGAAATCGTGCATTAGTAAAAAGTTAAACAATCCTTGGAGACCAGAATCAAAAAAGCAATTCACAGCATTTACAGACTCTTCTTCATGAAGTCACTGGGAACTCATAAACAAAATATATCTAGAGCCATGGAAGGAAAGAGAGAAACTCCATACAGAATTTTTCCATGATTTTTTTTTTCAGGAACAGAAGCCTTAAAGTGCTGGGGAAGGGCAAGAATCACTGTCTTCCTGAAGACACCCTCAAGACCAAAGACAGAAAATATTGAGGCAGTCAGAAAAAAAGACACACATATAAATATAAAACAACAATAATTCCTGTTTTGTTGGGAATCATGTGAGCCAGAAAACAACTTAAAGTGAACTCACATCTTTAAAGTAAAGAAAGAAAGGGAAACAAAGAGAAAGAAGGAAGGAAGGAAGGAGAGAGAGAAAGAAAGAAGGAAAGAAAGAAGGAAAGAAGGAAGGAAGGAAAGAAAAAGAAAAAGAAAGAAAGAAGAAAGAAAGAAAGAAAGAGAAAGGAAGGAAGGAAAGAGAAAGGAAGGAAGGAAGGAAAGGAAGAAAGAAAGAAAGAAAGAAAGAAAGAAAGAAAGAAAGAAAGAAAGAAAGAAAGAAGAAAGAAAGAAAGAAAGAAAGAAAGAAAGAAAGAAAGAAAGAAAGAAAGAAAGAAAGAAAGAAGAAAGAAAGAAAGAAAGAAAGACAGAAAGAAAGAAAGAAAGAAAGAAAGAAAGAAAGAAAGAAGGAAAGAAGGAAAGAAAGAAAACCCCCACGCATCTGGTCACAGAGGCACTGTACGTCGAGTGTGAGTATCGGAGGGAAAAACAGAATCTGTTTTTCCAGCACGCCAAGCCAAAACCCTCCCCTCACCCTGCTTACATTCTGTAAGGGAGAGAGACAAGAGACAAGAAATGACCTGATTGCTCTCTCGGTCATCGTTGGATAGTGATACATGCAAGAAAGAAAAATGGAGCCGTGGCCAAGCGTGGTGGCTCACCCCCATAATCCTAGCACTTTTGGAGGCCAAGGCAGGAGGATCACTTGAGGCTAGGAACCTGGCCAACATGGCGAAACCCAATCTCTACTAAAAATACAAAAATTAGCCAGATGTGGTGATATGTGACTATAATCTCAGGCACTCGGGAGGCAGAGGCAGGGAAATCACTTGAACCGGGGAGGCGGAGGCTGCAGTGAGCCGAGGTCACATCATTGTACTCCAGCCTGGGCGACAGAGTGAGACTCGGTCTCAAAAATGAAAAAAAAGAAAAGAAAGAAAGAAGGAAGAAAGAAAGGAGGGAGGGAGGGATGGGGGGATAAAAGAAGGAAGGAAGGAAAAGAAAGAAAGGAAGGAAAGAAAGAGAGAGAGAGAAAGGAGAAAAGAAAAGGAAGAA
The DNA here is from genome assembly GCA_963574635.1 of Cheracebus regulus. NCBI lineage: Eukaryota > Metazoa > Chordata > Mammalia > Primates > Pitheciidae > Cheracebus > Cheracebus regulus. The sequence goes on from CAUYQU010035435.1 coordinate 63,356, forward strand.
AGAAGGATGGCCAGGCGGGGTGATTCACACCTGTAATCTCAGCATTTTAGGAGGCCAAGGCGGGCAGATCACCTGAGGTCAGGAGTTTGAGACCAGCCTGGCCAGCATGGTGAAACCCTGTTTCTACTAAAAATACAAAAATGAGCTGGGCATGGTGGTGCATGCCTGTAATCCCAGCTACTTGGGAGGCTGAGGCCAGAGAATCGCTTGAACTCGGGAGGCGGAGATTGCAGTGAGCTGAGATCATGCCGTTGCACTCCAGCCTGGGTGACAAGAGTGAAACTCCATCTCAAAAAAAGAGAAGAAAAACAGAGCCATGTCTCAGAGGCTGACTCATCGTGTGTCCTTGGGTGAATTGCTTCACCCCTCCGAGCCCATTTGCTTACCTGTGGGAAGGCGGACATTACTCATCTGCCACCCCCGCGACCTGCCCAGGCTGGTGGAAGGATAGAAATCAGGTAATGAACTTGAGGAACCTCTGTTTTTACTGTTGCACCAATGCCAACCCATGACTCAGGAGAATCTTTTTCAGCCAGGGGATTTAAGCACACTTGATTTCTATAGAAAAACCCTCTAAACTTTCTCCAGATACTATGAGACAACGATTCCGTCCAAAGCACTTCTTGCTGAGTTTTTAAAGGCAGAGCATTGTGTGTGCCCACTCACTCTTAGGCGGTGGTAGTCGCCTGTCAGTTAACCTGAGGCCCTCCCTACAGCAAGTACATTTTACTTCTTTCTTCCCTCCTTCCTTCCTTCCTTCCTCTCCTTCTTTCCTTTCTTTTCTTTCTTTCTCTCTTTCATCTTTCTTTCTTTCTTTCTTTCATCTATTTTGTTTTGAGATGGAGTCTTGCTCTGCTGCCCAGGCTGGAGTGCAGTGGTGCAATCTCAGCTCATTGCAACCTCCGCCTCCTGGGTTCAAGCAATTCTCCTGCCTCAGTCTCCCGAGTAGCTGGGCTCACAGGCACACACCACCGTGCCCAGCTTATTATTTTTTTATTTTTCTGGAGATAGGGTCTTGCTATATTGCCCAGGCTGGAGAAGCAACATTATCTGAGATGGAACTTTCGGGAATGTTAACCATTAAACCTCCCCGCCCCCATGAGAAGCTCAAACCACAAAAGACCAAGAGGCAATTCTTACCACACGGGGCCAGGAGCCGATGGCTTCGGTTGCTCCAGATCCACCCGCATTCTTTTCCCCCATCCTGGGTCCAGGAGGCTGACTCCCTCGGTACCTGCCTGGGTTCCTGCTTTCTGGTTTTGGTTGGGTTTGGCCGCAGGAGATGCTGGAAGGAGACAGGTGTGCAGGAGGGGGGAGGTGAACGAGCCCCGGCCCTGGTAGGCCTCCTCAGGCAGCAGTTGCTCCATCCCCCTGGAGTTGTGGTGTCCCCCTGGGGGCCAACGCTTCTTCCACAGCCATATCTAGGGTGCAGGGCTTCCCCTATGGCCTGAGCAGAGGGTGTTCCACTGTACCTATTGCCTTTCTTGAACCATGCCCCACCTCAGTAAATTGTCTCTTCATTAAACCCTATGCGATGAGGCCGGGCACTGTGGCTCACACCTGTAAGCCCAGCACTCTGGGAGGCAGAGGCCGGTGGATCACTTGAGCACAGGAGTTTGAGACCAGCCTGGGCAACATAGCAAGATTGACCTCCGGCTCTATTAAAAATAAAAATAATCACCCTGGCATGGTGGCACATGCCTATAGTCCCAGCTTCTTGTAGGGTTGTGTGTGGCAGGAGGATCGCTTGAGCCCAGGTGATTGAGGCTGCAGTGAGCTGTGATCGCACCGCTACATCCAGTCTGGGTGACAGAGCAAGACCCTCTCTCTAATAAATAGATAAACAAACGCCATGCAGTGATGCCACTGGGGTGTGCTCTTTCCTGCTGGAACCTGGACTGGGGCAGAAAGAAAGCCTCCTGCCAGGGAATAGCCCTTCCCAAAATCACGGTGGCATAGGGGGCCGGTTCTTCTCACTAGCCTCTGCCCCCATCAGCCAGAGTGTGGTGATCAAATGGAAATAATCGAGAAGCACCTCAGGATCCAGGCTTGGGAGGGTGGCCCATGGCTGGGCTCCAGGCCCTGGCTGCCAGGTGACAGCTCCCACCAGCAGCCTTTCCAGGGTCTCTGGACACTGCCCTCAAAGGGCCCAAGAGGGGGTAGGATGTGATCATCGTAGGATTACACACAATTGAGCTTAAAGACTTACACAGGCCAGGCGCAGTGGCCATGAGGCGGGTGGATCACCTGAGGTCAGGAGTTCAAGGCCAGCCTGGCCAACATGGCGAAACCCTGTCTCTACTAAAAATACAAAATTTAGCTAAGTGTGGTGGCAGGCGCCTATAATCCCAGCTACTTGGGAGGCTGAGGCAGAAGAACTGCTTGAACCTGAGAAGAGGGAGTTTCAGCGAGCCAAGTTCATTCCACTGCACTCCAGCCTGGCTGACAAGAGAAAAACTCCATCTAAACATCATATTGAACCAAAGAGAGCCCGCATGGCCAAGACAATCCTAAGCAAAAAGAACAAAGCTGGAGGCATCATGCTACCTGATTTCAAACTATACTACAGGGCTACAGTAATCAAAACAGCATGATACTGGTACCAAAACAGAGATATAGACCAATGGGACAGAACAGAGGACTCAGAAACAACGCCACACATCTGCAACCATTTGATCTTTGACAAACGACAAAAACAAGCAATGCGGAAAGGATTCCCTGTTTAATAAGTGGTGTTGGGAAAGCTGGCTAGCCATATGCAGGAAGCTGAAACTGGACCCCTTCCTTACACCTTACACTAAAATTAACTCCAGATGGATTAAAGATTTAAACATAAGAACTAACACCATAAAACCCTAGAAGAAAACCTAGGTAACACCATCCAGGACATAGACGTGGGCAAAGACTTCATGACTAAAACACCAAAAGCAATGGCAACAAAAGCCAAAATAAACAAATGGGATGTAATTAAACTTAAGAGCTTCTGTACAGCAAAAGAATCATTAGAGTGAACCAGCCACCAACAGAATGGGAAAAAATTTTTGCAATCTACCCATCTGACAAAGGGCTAATATTCTACAAAGAACTAAGGCAGATTTACAAGAAAAAAAAACAAACAAATCCATTCAAAAGTAGGCAAAAGATATGAACAGACACTTTTCAAAAGACGACATATATGCAGCCAACAAACACATGAAAAAATGCTCATTATCATTGGTCATTAGAGAAATGCAAATCAAAACCACATTGAGAAAGCATCTCACGCCAGTTAGAATGGTGATCATTAAAAAATCGGGAAACAACAGATGCTGGAGAGGATGTGGAAAAATAGGAACACTTTTACACTGTTGGTGGGAGTGTAAACTAGTTCAACCATTATGAACAGTGTGGCGATTCCTCAAGGACCTAGAAATAGAAATTCCATTTGACCCGGCAATCCCATTACTGGGTATATACCCAAAGGATTATAAATTGCTCTATTATAAAGACACATGCACACATATGTTCATTGTGGTGCTGTTCACAATAGCAAAGACCTGGAACCAAACCAAATGCCCATCAATGATAGACTGCACAAAGAAAATGTGGCACATATACACCGTAGAATACTGTGCAGCCCATAAAAAATGACGAGTTCGTGTCCTTTGTAGAGACATGGATGAATCTAGAAACCATCATTCTCAGCAAAGTGACGCAAGAGCAGAAAACCAAACACCACATGTTTCCACTCATAGGCGGGTGATGAACAATGAGAACACTTGGGCACAGGGAAGGGAACAACACTCACTGCGCTGGGTTGGGGGTGGAGGGGAGGGGAGGGGAGGGACAGCGGGGGCGGGGAGGTTGGGGAGGGTTAACACCTGGAGAAATGCCTGATGTAGGCGACGGGGTGGGGGGGCGGGGGGATGAAGACAGAAAACCACCATGGCATATATGTACCTATGCAGCAATCCTGCAGGATGCAGGATGTGCACATGTACACCAGAGCCCAAAATACAATTAAAAATTTTTTTAAATAAAAAATAAATTATCAATATCAAGAAAGTTTGCCTACAAAATGAGAGAAAATATTTGTTATTTACAAATCATATATTTCATAAGGGTTTAGTGTCCAAAATATATAAAAAGACTTCCAACTCAACAACAAAGAGGCAAACAACCCAACTTTGAAATGGGCAGCAGCCAGGCATGGTGGTTCATGCATGTAGTGCCAGCACTTAGGAAAGCAGAGGCGGGAGGATTGCCCAAGCCCAGGAGTTCGAGACCAGCCTGAGCAACAGGGCAAGTCCCCCTCTCCACAAAAAATATGAAAATTAAGGAGGTGCTGTGGGGCATGCCAGTAGTCCCAGCTACTTGGGGGTCTGAGATAGAAGGATTGCTTGAGCCGGGAAGGTTGAGGCTGCAGTGAGGCATGATCGTGCTACTGCATTCCAGCCTGGGTGACAGAGTGAGATCATGTCTCAAAAAATAAATTAATAAATAAACGGCAAAAGACCTAAATAGACATTTCTCCAAGGAAGATACACAAGTACCAACAAGCACGTGGCAAGGTGCTCGGCGTCATCAGTCATCAGGAAAATGCAAATCAGAAGCACAGTGAGATGCCACTCCACATCCTCTCGGATGACTGTGACTTTTCTTAGTCCAATCAACATGTTTACTAAGCAACTGTGTCCTAAACATTTACAAGTACCCATATCCCATTTCTCTTTTTTTTATTTATAACTTTTATTTTAGGTTCAGGGGTTCATGTGCAAATCTGTTACATAGGTAAATTGCATGTCACCAGGGTTTGGTGTACAGAGTATTTTGCCACCAGGCAATAAGCATGGTACTCCATAGGTAGTATACGTGTGTGTGTGTGTGTGTGTGTGTGTGTGTGTGTGTGTGTGTGTGTCTGTATTTTGAGACAGAGTCTCCCTCTGTTGCCCAGGCTGGAGTACAGTGGCACAATCTCAGCTCACTGTAACCTCCACCTCTTGGGTTCAAGCAATTCTCCTGTCTCAGCCTCCCAAGTAGCTGGGACTACAGGCATGTGCCACCATGCCCAGCTAATTTTGTATTCTTTTTTTAGTAGAGATGGGGTTTCACTATGTTGGTCAGGCTGGACTTGAACTCCTGAACTCAAGTGATCCACCCACCTCGGCCTCCCAAAGTGCTGGGATCACAAGCGTGAGCCACCTCGCCTAGCCCCATAGGTACTATTTTTTTGGACCTCACCCTCCTTCCACCCTCCACCCTCAGGGAGGACTCAGTATCTCTTGTTCTCTTCTTTCTGTCCATGTGGACTCAATGTTTAGCTCCCACATATAAATGAAAACATGCAGTATTGGTTTTTCTGTTCCTGCCTTAGTTTGCTTAAGATAATGGCCTCCAGCTCCACCCGTATTGCTACTAAGGAAATGATCTTGCTTTTTCTTTTCTTTCTTTTTTTTTTTTTTTGAGACAGAGTCTGGCTCTCTCACCCAGGCTGGAGTGCAGCACCACAGCCTCGGCTCATTGCAACCTCTGCCTCCCAGGTTCAAGCGATTCTCCTGCCTCGGGCTTCTGAGTAGCTGGGATTACAGGTGTGCGCCACCACGCCCAGCTATTTTGTATTTTTAGTAGAGACAGTTTCACCATGTTGGCCAGGCTGGTCTCAAACTCCTGACCTCAAGTTATCCACCCACCTCGGCCTCCCAAAATGCTGGGATTACAGGTATGAGCCACCACACGCAGTCATAATCTTACTCATGTTTATGGCTGCATAGTATTCCATGGTGTATATACTCCAGTTTTCTTTATCCTGTCTACTGCTGATGGGCATTTAGGTTGATTACATGAATGATTACAATGTTTACACATGGAAATAATAAGTGTTGGTGAGAATGTGGAGAAATTAGAACTCTTGCAGCAATTCCTCAAACAGCTGAATGTAGAATTATCATATGATCTATACATTCCACTCTTAGATAAATATGCAAAAGAATTCAAAACAGGCACTCACAAAATATATGTGCACATATGTTCATAGCAGCATTATTCACAATAGCCAAAAGGTGGAAACAAACCAAATGTCCATCAATGGATGGACAAAGAAATTGTGGTATATTCATACACCGGATTATTATTCTATTTGTTTTTTTTTTCTTTGAGATAAAGTCTCTCCCTGTCGCCCAGGTTGGAGGGCAGTGCCTCCCGGGTTCAAGAGATTCTCCTGCCTCAGCCTCCCAAGTAGCTGGGATTACAGATGCCCGCCACCACACCCAGCTAATTTTTTGTATTTTTAGTAGAGATGGGGTTTCACCATGTTGGCCAGGCTGGTTTTGAATTCCTGATCTCAAGTGATCTGCCCACCTTGGCCTCCCAAAGTGCTAGGACTACAGGTGTGAGCCACCATGCCCAGCCTGCTTAAGCCTTTATAAGCCTCAGGAGGCTGAGGCAGGAGAATCGCTTGAACCTGGGAGGCGGAGGTTGCTGTGAGCTGAGATTGCGCCACTGCACTCCAGTCTGGGTGACAGAGTGAGACTCTGACTCAAAAAAAATAAAAACAAAACGTTTATGTACACATGATCCTGGTATCAAGTGAAAAAAAATGTCAATTTCACATCAATTCTTAAGAAGTGAACTGGGGATGTAGAGGGTGGAGATGGGGAATGACGAGTGCCAGGAAGAAAGTCCCCCAGGCAGTTTCTCCTTCCACATGCAGAGGCCATCTCTGAACTCAGGGACAGCACAAAGGACTCCTAGGGTTCATCCACCCAGCCACCCACTTTACAGATGGGAAAGTCAAGCCTAGAGAGGACGGGGACTCCCTCAAGGCTACATGTCACATGGGAAGCCACAGAGGAGTCAGAGCAAGGGCTTCAGGGCTTGCAGCTGGCACTGCGCCATGACACTGCATGGCTTCTGCTGGCCGTGGGGGCTGCAGGGGGCCCATGGCTGTGATCAGAAGAGTAAAGTCCCAGCTAACATGGGCCTTCCAGCCTGAACACGTGGAAGGGACATTGACGTCAAACAACTGGTTATCCCAGTTGATCCACGCCAAAGGCTATGTATGCGTCAACCCAGGTCTTCCTTGACCATCAGCCCCTCCATGAAGGCAGTTGTAGCTTTAAGAGGAAAACTCATTACCCAGCTGTTCTATTTCTGCCCACAACCTTCACCGCTGGGCTGAGGTCATCAGTTTCCCCACAAGGGTAATGGGGGGAAAGTGGTGAATGTCTTAGATGCAAGGCATTCACTGATCCCCCCTGAGGGACCCAGGAGTGTCCAGTCAGGCCCTGGAAGGTGAGGCCAGCTAAGCCCCTGGAGCCCTGAGGGCTTCTTTTCTTTTTTAAGGTTTTGCTGCCTCAGACCTGTTGGGCAGGTATAAAAGGGGATGGCCAGGCTTGGCCAGGCACCCAGTCTCTTCCATTGTGGTCTCAGGTAGGAACCTAGGGAATGCTGGGGAAGATGGGAACGGGGACGGGCTTGCTGTGGAGGAAAACGGGCAGAAGGAGAGTAGAGGTGATGATAAGAGATCAGCCAGAAGGAGGGAGGGGATGAGCATTTTGCGAGCATCTGCCTGCCTCAGGGGCTGCAGACACAGCATCTCATTTAATTCTCCAAGTTGCCCAGTGCAGTGGCTCATGCCTGTAATCCTAGCATTTTGGGAGGCTGAGGCAGGAGGATCACTTGAACCCGGGAGGCGGAGGCTGCAGTGAGCCGAGATTGCCTCACTGCACTCCAGCCTGGGCAACAAGAGTGAAACTCCTTCTCAAAAATAAAAACAAAAACAGTACAAGGGCCTGGCACAGTGGCTCATACCTGCAAATTCAGCACTTTGGGAGGCGAACGTGGAAGGATTGCTTGAGGTCAGGAGTTCAAGGTTTCAGAAAGCTATGACTGCATCACTGCACTCCAACCTGGGTCACAGAGTGAGACCCTGTTCTTTTTTTCTTTTTTTAGATGGAGTTTTGCTCTTGTTTCCCCGGGCTGGAATGCAGTGGTGTGATCTCGGCTCACTGCAGCCTCTGCCTCCCGGGTTCAAGTGATTCTCCTGCCTTAGCCTCCAGAGTAGCTGGGATTACAGGCGTCGGCCACCACACCCAGTTAATTTTTGTATTTTTAGTAGAGACAGGGTTTCACCATCTTGGCCTGGATGGTCTCGATCTCTTGACCTTGTTATCCGCCCGCCTCGGCCTCCCAAAGTGCTGGGATTACAGGGGTAAGCCACCTTTCCCGGCCTAACTTTCTAATTTTTATAGAAACAGAGACTCTGTATGTTGCCCAGGCTGGTCTTGAACTCCTGTCCTCAAGCAATCCTCCTGCCTTAGCTTCCCAAAGTGCTGGAATTACAGGCGTGAGCCATCTCCACCCAGCCAATCACTGGTATTTTCATATCAAATTCCAGTAGTTGCAGACATCTCAAAATATAATTAATTCTTACTGCTGCTCCAAAACTACAGTGCTTGTGAGACCTGCTGCTAGATTGTTATTTGATGCATTTATAAAGAGGCACATCTATTACTAGCTCATGTATTTTTAATATTTTATTAATTATATTTTAATGCCATGTGTTTCCTTGATAATCCTACATACTTTATTGCTTGAATTGGAAACATTTTGTCCAATAGGACCACAGGCATCACCAGACAACCAAAGGTGTCCCTGGCCTGTGAGGGCCCAAGACCCCTGGCCCACCTCCTCCTCCTCGCCTTTCTTGCTTTCTGTGCAGCAGACGAGCTTTTGGAGCTAGAGTAGCAGGGGGTGGGCAATGCAGAAAAGAAGCTCCAGCCAGAACTCTCTAAGCCAGGCCCCACAGGGAGGCGAGAGGAGGAGAAAGCGCCCAACTATGCTTCAGTGGTTTCCCTGCTGTGTGACTCAGCCTCTTTCAAAAAAACCGGGGGTGTTGGCAGGAGAGGCTGTAGGTTCGGTACAGCGGGCGCCCGGCGCACAATGAGGAGTCCCTCATCTAAAGGCTGGGGCTGTACCCTCGGCCTTGAGAAATGCACTGCTGGCAAAGGGGCTCAGAACCACACCATCCCTGAACCTTCGAGAAGGTTCTTCAACCCCAAGACGAACTGGGGAGGCCCCTGATATCTGTCTTTGCTCCCCTGAGCCTCCAGTTCCCCTTCTTCCTGGGGATTCAGTGAAACTGGCTGGGGTTTGGAAACTGAGAGACCCAGACTGGCCTCGTTTGAGGAGAGACAATGATTGACCCAGGCAATCATTTTGTACCAGGACCGGCTTGAAGGCTGGTGAAGCCTGTGGACCTTGCTCAGATTAGTGTTTTTAAATGAATAAAATAGGCCGGGTGTGGTGGCTCATGCCTGTAATCCCAGGACTTTGGGAGGTAGAGTCAGGTGGATCACTTGAGGTCAGGAGTTTGAAACCAACCTGGCCAACATGGTGAAATCCTGTCTCTACTAAAAATACAAAACATTTAAAAAAAAAAAAAATTAGCCAGCTGTAGTAGTGGGCACCTCCCAGCTATGCAGGAGGCTGAGGCAGAAGAATCGCTTGAACCCTGGAGGCGGAGGTTGTGGTGAGCCAAGATAGCGCCACTGCACTCCAGCCTGGGCAACAGAAGAAAACTGTCTCAAAAAAATAAATAAAATAAAATAAAATGCACAGAGCTACAAAGAAAACCAATGGTATTGTAATACTGTTATCAAAATATTGGCTTGGTGCAGTGTCTCAAAAACCTGTAATCCAGCACTTTGGGAGGCCAAGGTGGGAGATTCACTTGTAGCCAGGAGTTTGAGACCATCCTGGGAAACATGGTGAGACTTCATCTCTACAACAAAACATTTTAAATTAGTCGAGCATGGTAGCTTATGCTTGTAATCCCAGCACTTTGGGAGGCTGAGGTGGAAAGATTACTTGGGCCCAGAAGTTGGAGGCTGCAGTGAGCTATGATTGCACCACTGCACTCCAGCCTGGGTGACGAAGTAAGACCTTGCCTCTGAAAAGGAAAAAAGAAAAATATATTAAAAAACTAATTTGTGACATGGCAGTAGGCAATAATAAATGTCCTTCTTTATTAATAAATGTAAAGAACAAAATCAAACTGAAGGTCTAAAGAGACCATAATTTTAAAGTCGAGATGAGGATAAAAAGTATTTTGAGACATCTACAGCCACCCTAACAAGAGGCGAAGAGCTTTGATTTTTGCTGGGAGCAAACAGAGGCAGTGGTGATGCTACTTAGGTCTGTGACCTCTGTTCATACCATATAGAAAGTGAAAACCAAGTGGCAATCGTTTTCCTGTCCCATTTCACGGACCCTGGTTAGAAACCCTAGCTTTAACCTTTCTATGCCCCAGTGTTCTCCTCTATAAAATGGGCTTCCTAATCCCTACCTCACAGCTTTAGTGTGAGGAACATATGAGATGACAGAGGCAGAAGCACTTGTGTTGTTGGGCTAGGAGAGGTACTTAACTGTGAGGATTTACTAGCTTATTTCATTTTTAAATATAATTTCAACTTTTATTTAGATTCAGGGTGTATATGTGCAGGTTTTACATGGGTATATTGAATGACTCTGGGGTTTGGAATCCAAATGATCCCATCACACAGGTGGTGAGCACTGTACTCAAGAGGTCATTCTTCAACCCTTGCCCTGCTCCCGCTGTCCCTCATCTAGTATTCCCCAGTGTCTATTGTTTCCATCTTTATGTCTGTCTGTACCCCACATTTAGCTCCCACTTATAAGTGTGAGCATGTGGTATCTGGTTTTCTGTTTCTATGTTAATTCACTTAGGATAATGGCCTCCAGCTGCAAAGGACGAGATTTCATTCTTTTTTATGGCTGCATAGTATTTCATGGTATATATGTACCACATTCTTTCTGTTTTTTGGCTTTTTTTTTTTTAAGACAGGGTCTCACTGTGTCACCTAAGCTGGAGTGTAGTGGTGCAATCACAGCTCCCTGCAGCCTTGACCTCCCCAGCTCAAGCGATCCTCCTGCCTTAGCCCTGAGAGTAGTTAGGACCACAACCATACATCACTATGACTGGCTAATTTTTAAATGTTTTTGTAGACATAGGGTCTTGCTATATTGCCCAGGCTGGTCTTGAACTCCTGGGCTCAAGCTATCCTTCCACCTTGGCTTCCCAAAGTGCTGGGATTATAAGCGTGAGCTACTGCACCTGGCCTGTACCACATTTTCTTTATCTAATCCACCACTGATGGCCACCTAGGTTGATTCCACGTCTTTGCCATTGTGAATAATGCTGCAATGAACATACAGGTGCATGTGTCTTTTTAGTAGGATGACTTATTTTCCCTTTGGGTATATGCTCAGGAGTAGGATGGCTGGGTTGAATAATAGCTCTCTAAGTTCTTCGAGAAATCTCTAAACTGCTTTCTACAGTGGCTGGACAATTAGCTTCTTTCTTACTCTTAGTTACGAAGGCTTAATGGCACCAGGACAGACAAGGTGACACGAGAGAAGCAAGCCTCTGTCTCTCTCGTGACATTGGCTCCAGCCTGTCCACCAGCCTCAGCAGCCTGTCCCTGCTTCCCCCCACAGCACCCAGGGAAGTCCTGGTTCCTGCCCTCAGGTCCTTCCTGCTCCATCCTCAACTAAGCCGCCATGCCTGGTGGGTACAAAGGGGAGTGTGGGGATGATGTGGACCCTATGCCTTTCCTGGCACCTCCCGAAAAGGAGAGGATTGAAGCCATGAACAAGCCCTACGACATTAAGAGGTCCTGCTGGGTCAAAGATGAGAAGGAGGGCTTCGTCGCTGGGGAGATCCAGTCTGAACAGGGTGACCAAGTCACCGTGAAGACGGTCACCAACCAGGTGAGTGGGGCATAATCTCCAGGATGAAACCGAGCTTGGGAGTGGCAGGCACCCAGGCCTTTTCTAGGCATGCTCCTATCCAGGAGACAGAGTGGCAGAAAGAGCAGGTGCCTCTGAATCCCATGTACTGAGGTCAAATCCAGACTCACCTACACTGAAGCTGCATGGCCCTGGGCAAGACACATTCCCTCTCTGAGCTACATCACAATAGAGTTTCCGAGGCAGGACAGGTGAAAGTACTTCATAGACTCTAAAACAATACCATGCGTAAGGGATGATCATGAGAGTTACTTGTCTTTGATGTCCCAAACAGCTCTCACATGGAAGCTGTTTTCTAAGCATGAGAGTGAGCATGTCACTCATGAGCAATGTCACTGTATTCCATGGCCACTGGTGGCATGAGGGGCATGAGAGAGGGCAGAGAATACCCTGGCTCACTGGGTGAGCTCTTCAACTGCATGAAGAACAGATGGTGGTTCCCAGGTCCCTTGCAGCATGACAGTGGTGTGCTGGATGTGACGGCTTGTGATGGCTTTTAATGGCTTGCAAGGACCCAACCTGGCTTTCAATGGCTTACAGGGACCCAACCTAGCTTTCAATGGCTTGCAAAGACCCAACCTGGCTTCTCATGGCTTGCAGGGATCTAACCTGGCTTGTGATGGTTTCCAAGGACCCCAACACTAAATATTGAGGGACTTTACAGCCAGTTGTTAAATCATGGGTAACTTGCTATCAGCCATAATGGAAGTATTTACACCAGGGAAATGGGCACATGCTGTAAATCAGGAACATTTCCCCCCAGACAGCTGGTTTACCAACCCACCCCTCTCTCTGCTGGTCCACACTGTGTCTGACCACATGTGAGATATGACTTGAGAGAGTGGATAGAAAATTTGGTTTATTAGGCTGGGTGTGGTGGCTCACGCCTGTAATCTCAGCACTTTGGGAGGCCAAGGCAGCAGGATTATTTGAGCTCAAGAGTTTGAGACCAGTCTGGGCAACTTGATAAGACCCTATCTTTGTTTTTTTATCTTTATTATTATTATTATTTTGAGATGGAGTTTTGCTCTTGTTGCCCAGCCTGGAGTGCAACGGTGTGCTGCAACCTCCACCTCGCAGGTTCAAGCAATTCTCCTACCTCAGCCTCCCAGGTAGCTGGGATTACAGGAGCACACCACCATGCCAGGCTAATTTTTTGTATTTTTAGTGGAGACAGGGTTTCTCCATGTTGGTCAGGCTGGTCTCGAACTCCCGACCTCAAGTGATCCACCCGTCTGAGCCTCTCAAAGTGCTGGGATTACAGGTGTGAGCCACCGTGCCCGACCTCCATTTTTATTTTTTAAAAAATAATAAAATTTTTTATTAAAATTTCTTAAAATGTGGTTTCTTTCAAACAGGTACAGGCAGGGGCCTCCTTGTATTCTTTGCAGACCCCTGGTGAGGCACCTGACAATTTGTTTAATCCTTTCAGCAACCTTAATTAAGTATAATAGGATTTATTGACCCTATTTTGCAGAGAAGGAAGAATGAGGATCAAGGGCACTTTAGGTGACCTGTGCACGTTGCAAAGACAGCGAATGATGAACTTGGATTCAAACCCACTGTATCTGCTCATATGTCCATCTCCCCTACGTCACCATTCCGTCTCTCCTTGGCGGGCTGCCAAGAGGGAGGCATGAGCCATCACGCCCCACCACTCTTCCATTTAAGAAAAAAGACACTCCCCCGCCCCCTCCAAACCACCTTCAAGGATAAAATTGAAAGCAAGCAAGCAAAGAAGACCAAAAAGAAAACAGCAGTGAGTGTTTAGCAATAAATATGTTAGCACGTTCGAGGTTCATTCCTGGTTAATTTCATGATGAAAAGAAGTCAGAGGCCAGGTACGGTAGCTCACACCTGTAATCCCAGCACTTTGGGAGGCCGAGACAAGCAGATCACCTGAGGCTAGGTGTTTGAGACCAGCCTGGGCAACATAGCAAGGCCCAATTTCTACAAATAAGTAGCCAGGTGTGGTGGTGCATGCCTATACTCCCAGTTACTTGAGAGGCTGAGCCAGGAGGATCGCTCGAGCCCAGGAAGTCAAGGCTGCAGTGAGCTAGGATTGTACCGCTGCATTCCAGCCTGAGTGACAGAAACCTTATTTCAAAAAAAAAGGAAGCCAGAAACCTCAGTGATCAGAACTGGCAACAGCCCATTTTTCTCTGCACCTGCCTTTGAGAGGAGTATTGGTAAAAAGATGAGGCTGTAGTTGGGTGGAAATGAGTTTGAACGAAAGGCAAGCTTAATTCCCAGGAGAAACAGTTTTCAGAGAGGAGAGTGTCACAGTGTCATGAGAAATGATGGCTGATCATAGTGGAGCCCCAGAGTGCATTCAAGTGTGGATGCACAATTAAAGACAACACAGTTTCCTTCGGCATCTGCAGCAGACAGGCTGGCCAGTCAGGTTTGGGACAGAAAAGATGGAGCCTGTGGCGCTGGCTTCCCTGGCTTCTAAAATAAAGGCCAAGTCCTCTATTCCTCTGCTAAAAGAGAAATATCTGCATGTAGATGAGGACCAAAGATCTGGAAACCCCTGGAAATGAACTCAGAATAAAACCGAGCTTGAGGCCAGGCGCAGTGGCTCATGCCTGTAATCCCAGCACTTTGAGAGGCTGAGCAGGGCAGATCCCCTGAGGTCAGGAGTTTGAGACCAGCATGGCCAACATGGTGAAACTCTGTCTCTACCAAAAATACAAAAATTAGCCAGGCATGGTGGC
>CAUYQU010035439.1:0-10623 GCA_963574635.1 Cheracebus regulus
CTGGAGACAACAGATGCTGGAGAGGATGTGGAGAAACAGGAACAGTTTTACATGGTTGGTGAGAGTGTAAATTAGTTCAACCATTGTGGAAGACAGTGTGGAGATTCCTCAAGGACCTAGAAATAGAAATTCCATTTGACCCAGCAATCCCATTACTGGGTATATATCCAAAGGATTATAAATCGTTCTATTATAAAGACACATGCACATGTATGTTCATCACGGCACTGTTTACAATAGCAAAGACCTGGAACCAACCCAAATGCCCATCGATGATAGACTGGACAAGGAAAATGTGGCACATATACACCATGGAATACTATGCAGACATAAAAAATGATGAGTTCGTGTCCTTTGCAGGGACATGGATGAATCTGGGAACCATCATTCTCAGCAAACTGACACAAGAACAGAAAATCAAACACCACATGTTCTCACTCATAGGCAAATGTTGAACAATGAGAACACATGGACACAGGGAGGGGAGCATCACACACTGGGGTCTGTTGAGGGGGAATAGAGGAGGAACTGCGGGGGGTAGGGAGATTGGGGAGGGATACCGTGGGGAGAAATGCCAGATACAGGTAACGGGAATGGAGGCAGCAAACCACATTGCCATGTATGTACCTATGCAACAGTACTGCATGATCTGCACATGTACCCCAGAACCTAAAGTGCAATAATATACATATATTAAAGAAAGAAAAAAAGGAAAGCTGAAAAATCAATAAACCTGAAGGAATTAGAAAACAAAATTTTACTTAAAGAAGGCATAATAGAAGGAAGAAATTAACAAAGACTTTTTAAAAAGCCAAATGAACTAGAAAACAATGTACAATTCAGCGAAGTGAAAAGTAAGACCTTGATGAGGGTAATCATAAACAAAACAGAGAAGGCTAATCACCAATACTGAAAATGGAAAAGGAAATATCTCACCTTAGATGCTACTAGATCACAAGGTGGTATTATAAGTAATAATATAGCCACACTTTTAAAGATAAATCAGACGAATTCTTAGAAAAATAACTGGCTGGCTGGGTGTGGTGGCTCATGCTTGTAATCCCAGCACTTTGGAAGGCTGAGGCGGGCATATCATGAGGTTAAGAGATCAAGACCATCCTGGCCAACATGGTATAACCCTGTCTCTACTAAAAAATACAAAAATTAGCTGAGTATGTTGGCGCATGCCTGTAGTACCAGCTACTCATGAGGTTGAGGGAGGAGAATCGCTTGAACCAGGAGGTGGAGGTTGCAGTCAGTTGAGTTCATTCCAGCCTGGCAACAGAGCAAGACCCCATTTCAAAAAAGTAAAAAAGAAAAAACGAAAAATAACTGGTCAAAGTGGACACAAGAAGTCTCATTAGTCTAATAAATACATTTTAAAATTGAATCTGTAGTTTAATCCTTCCTACAAAGGAAACTCTAGACCTCAATGGCTTCACCAGAGAATTTGATGAAGACTTTAAGTAAGAAATAGTACCAATTGTAGGCCTGGTATGGTGGCTGCCGCCTGTAATCCCAGCACTTTGGGAGGCTGATATGGTTAGGCTGTGTCCCCACCCAAATCTCATCTCGAATTCCCACGTGTTGTGGGAGGGACCTTGTGGGAGGTAATTGAATCATGGGAACAAGTCTTTCCCATTCTGTTTTCATGATAGTGAGTAAGTCTCATGAGATCTGATGGTTTTACAAAGAGGAGTTTCCCTGCACAGGCTCTGTCTCTTTGCCTGCTGCCATCCATGTAAGACGTGACCTGCTCCTCCTTGCCTTCTGCCATAATTCTGAGGCTTCCCCAGCCACATGGAACTGTAAGTCCAATTAAACCTCTTTCTTTTATAAATTGCCCAGTCTTGGGTATGTCTTTATCAGCAGTGTGAAAATGGACTAATAAAGAGGCTGAGGTGGGCAGATTGCTTGAGGCCAGGAATTTGAGACCAGCCTGGACAACATGGTGAAACCTCATCTCTACAAAAATAAAAATATTAGCTGGGAGTGGTGGCGTGCTCCTATAGTCCCAGCTACTTGGGAAGCTGAGGTGGAAGGATCACTTAAGTTTATTAAGAGGTCAGTATTCCCTTAGTACCAAAATCTGACAACAACATTATAAAAAAGGAAAATTACGGGCCAATCCCACATATATGAAAATGTCATAAATAAAACATGAGTAACTGGAATTCAGCCATGTATAAAAAGTATAAAACATTGTGACCATGTTTATTTATTCAAAGAGTTTACTGTGGAAATTGAAGGTTCACTTCCTTTCAAAATCAGCATAAAATATCACCTCAGCAGAGGAAGGCAGCATTTGTGTCTAGGTGACTATTTAAGATGCCCCACTGTCAAGCAGAGTTTGAGGTAGTATGGTTGTTTTATCCATAACTTACTAATCAAACCAGAAGTAAAGAAATTCTGTCCAAAATCTCATTACAACCCAGTTCACTGGATGTGGATGAAGAAACGAGAAGGCAGACAGTATCGAGACCTGGACTAAACCTAGATGCTGAGGAGCAGAGGACGGGGAGACAGACCATAACACCCAGCAAGTGAGGCCTGCCATGAGAAACACATGTCCCTCTCTGCAGATAAACACAATGGCTTCCTGAAGAGAATATGTGTTCTGGTTTTCAAACTATGACCGCAGTCCCCAAGAATTATCCCATGCTTCATAATTCACGCCTGGTCCAACTTCCTTTTGATAACATCTCAGCTGGGTTTGGCCTACTTCTATGAGATAAGGTTTTGTTCATCTCTAACCTGTTGACCCAAATAGGTGAGTGCAGTAGGGGCTTACAGGAAAGCACCGAGAGCTGACTGGTCTTTTCTCTCCTCAGCTACGCCAGTTGTTTCCAAGAGAGATCAATATCATGGAGTGTTGGTCCTATTTGGAGTCTGCGATCCATTATTTCCCAGAATTTTGGGTTTTCCTCTTTTGTTTGACCTACTTATTGTTTCAACACTTGAAAGCTGCCGGGCATGGTGGCTTATGCCTGTAATCCCAGCACATTGGGAGGATGAGGCAAGCTTGAGCCTGGTAGTTGGAGACCAGCCTGAGCAACATGGCAAACCTCCATCTCTATAAAATACAAAAAAAAAAAAAAGGCCAGATGCAGTGGCTTACACCTGTAATCCCAGCACTTTAGGAGGCCAAGGCAGGCAGATTGCTTGAGGTCAGGAGTTTGAGACCAGCCTGGCCAATATGGTGAAACCCCGACTCTACTATACATACAAAAATTGCCCAGACATGGTGGCATATGCCTGTAATCCCAGCCACTTAGGAGGCAGAGGCAGGAGAATCGCTTGAACATGATGGGTGGAGGATGCAGTGAGCGGAGATTATGCCACTGCACTCCAGCCTGAGCAACAGACCAAGACTCTGTCTCAAAAAAGAAAAAGAAAGAAAGAAAGAAAGAAAAAGAAAAAAAGGAAAAAAAGTAGCCAAGTGTGCTTGAGCCCAGGAGTTCAGGACCAGCCTGAGCAACATGGTGAAACCCCATCTCTATAAAATACGAAAAAATTAGCCAGGCATGGTGGCATGCACCTGTAGTCACAGCTACTCAGAGGCTGAGATGGGAGGATACCTTGAGCCCAGCAGGTCAAGGCTGCAGTGAGCCGTGCTTTAACCACTGCACTCCAGCCTGGACAACAGCGTGAGACCCTGCAGTTGAAACCATGATGCTTTTTTCTTTTTCAGCATAGGTCTTGATCTAAGCAATAGGTTAAGTCTAGAGCAGACTATGTGTCTGCTTCTGGAGACAGACAAACAGTTCTGGGTTAAATACCCATGTTGGAACTCACCTGAGTCACTTTGGTCAGACAAAGCTCTTGGTTTCTCCTATGGTCTCATAAGAGAGTTGAGTGAGGTAAGTGAGGATTGATGACTCCCTTCCTCACAATTAGGCTTCCAGGTTACAATTCCACTACATTTATTTATTTATTTGCTTGTTTATTTAGCAAACATTTATTAGCAAGCAAGTCCAGAGCCATGCCTGCAACTAGTTCTTTAAGGCTAAAAGAAGCCCCAACTGTCACTTTAGGTGTTTCATCTACCACATTGCATGAAAGTTCATCCAGAACAGACACACTGACCCTCTAGAGACAGGATGCTGTTACCTTGACAGTGCGCACTGAGTGGAGAGTGAGGAGAGTGAGCTGCGATCCTCCAAGTCATGGCTTTACATGGAACCAGTCAGGGCTTTAGCCCAGAGCTATACCCTCAACAGTGAAGACTACAGGAGTCAAAGGTCATTATGTTTCATCTGTGCAAGTATTTCTAAAATACTTTAGCCAAGCCACATATTTTAAATACCTTTAATGTCCCAATTAGAGCCTATTTCTAAAAATCCATCATGCTATTTAATAGGTCATTAGGATCAGAAATAGAAACCCGTGTCTGACATTCCCTCTGCTGATTGGCAACACAGTGGCTGTTGGTCAAGGTACAAATAACTGAAGCATGTATAGTAGCTGCTACCCAGGCACGGCAAAATGCCCCATGACCACCTGGGTTAGAATTCTTGCTTAGAATTGACCACCTGGGCCTGGCGCAGTGACGCTTGCCTGTAATCCCAGCTACTTGGAAGGCTGAGGCAGAAGGATCACCCAGGAGCTCCAGGCCAGCCTGGGCAACAGCAAGGCCCTGTCTCTAAATATAAAAAAAAAAAAAAGAATTGACCAGCTGGGTTATGACTGAATCAAAGCAATACATATGACAGCACACTGTACATATGGAAATACTTAAAAGCAAATCGGAGCTTTTGGAACAATCATCTCTGCCACATCCTAATTAATAATCTGGACAAGTTAGTCAACATGCTTGTGGCTTCAATTATTCATTTGTTCATGCACTTAGATTTTTAGGTCAATGAATAAAATAATGTCCATAAAGTACTTAGAATCATGTCTGATATACAAAAAAAAAATCTAATAAGCAGTAGCTACTAACTGTATATCACGTATCACTATACATCTACTTGCCTCTCAGAAAGCCTTGACTCTTGTCCAAGTTTGGCCAAAATTGAAAGAGAAAACTGAGGTCCACTCAGATATGCTACATGCCAGTGCATTCCAGAGGCTAGGTTGCCACAGTGCAAAGCAGGCCCTAGGCTTACAAACTGGATAATTGATTTTCCATAGTGTCCCCAGAGGTAACTCATGATAAGCTCCTTAGAGACTGACGTGTAAGTCAAACTTTCAATTTATAAATTATCATGAGAAATTTCGTTACTAAAGGCATTGGGTATTTTAGTTCCTAGGAGTAAATGATAATATCTTTAGGATAAGTTTATTTTACACAATGGATACGTTCCTGAAGACTGCATTATTCAAAACTTAGGTAACTCAAAGCAATTTTTCCCACATTAATACATTTAAAATATGGAAGAGTATATTTCCAGTGCACATAAATCTACACCAGTTGGTACATAATTGCTTTTTAATGGTGCTTTTCATTTCTTTGGCATGATCTCTTATATTTTGCAGAAATCAATCTGCTGAGTTATAAGCATATCATATCATAATGGCTGTCTGGTCTTCTGCAGAGCCTTTTTATGTCATCTAAAGTGCAGAATAAATGCACTGCTTCTGGGGCTTTTCTGCACCATCACACTATGAATGCTCACATGACATGGCCATAAGATATTAACAAAGTATTTTAAATTATAATAACATTTCAATTGTCACCAACATCACTTGACCTTCTGAGCTGTGTGAATAGCAGCATAGTCTATGAGATAGCTGCAAATGGAAGGAGAATTTCTGTTTTAGAACTGAAGTAGCACAGTTTACAATTCACTTGTCTGAGCAGCTTTGACATCAAGCAATTCTTGATTTTATTTTAATTTAGGGGATTGACACAATTTCTCATTTTGAGTGCAAAATGAATCCTTATAAATGTTCCGTATTAAACAACTTCAAATACGCAGAACTCAAATTCACTTAAGACATGAATGTGTTGCACTGACAAATTATTGCCCTTTCCATTTCTTCCTTGTCAAGGAGGATCGCGTAGGAGAGAGACCTTGGCTTTGGAACTACCAGGGAGATTTGCATCTAATTCAGTTCTTTGTCACTGACTAGCTGGGTGCGACTTGGTTTCCTCATTTGTGAAATGGGAATTATAAGTGTCTGTCATAGAGGGTGATTCTGAAGATGAATGATACTTACTATTTATTTGGGGGCTTCCTATAGGCCATCCAATTTACATATATTATTGCATTAATTTTACTGAAATCCCATGGAATCAAAATTATTATTCCATAGAGAAAATAGGGCTCATGGAAGTTAAGTAATCTGACTAAGGCCAGAGAGCTAATGAACAGCAGAACTGACATTCAAATTCAGGTATGAACTGACTTCAAATCAAGACAAAGTCTTCCTTACTGGAACTAAATGAAATCATGCCTCTATTATGTCCAAGAACAGTATCTGACATGCTAGTTGTAGGATCTTGTAAAAGAAAAAGAAAATAAATATTTTACAAAGAATAAGATCTGACATAAAGCAGATAATAATAAATGGAAATTAGTATTACCAGTATTATGGAAACCTTCTTCCCCATGTCCGACACGCACACACACACACACACACACACACAGCCCATCTGTACACTAGACTGCCTTAATCTTCTTCTCTATTCATTTCCCTACAGAGAGTGTTTATATACATACATATAAATATACACATACCTGTGCATATATAGTATGACGAGAGAAGTGAAATTTCTCAAGGCCTTTCCAGAGAGCTTACAAAGACAAATAGCTACTGCTTTTCTTCCTAGAATTGATAATGCTGGCAAAGTCCCCCAGTTACCTGACAATAAACTAAGTGCATGTATTAGTTTCTTAGGGCTGCCATAACAAAGAACCACAAATTGGATGAGAAACAAACATCAATTGTCTTATGTTCAGAGGCCTAGAAGTGTGAGATCGTGGTGTCAGTCGAGTTGGTTCCTTCCTTCTGTTGGCTGAGAGGGAGTCTCTGTTCCAGCCCTCTCCCCTAGCTTCCAGTGATTTGTTGGCAATTTTTGGTGTTCCTTGCCTGTACACACGTCATCCCAGTCTCTGCCTTCATCTTCACGTGGCATTGTCCATTTCCCTCATGATGTCTCTTCACATCATCTTTCCTCTGTGTGTGCATGTTTTTCTGTCTAAATTTCTCTCTTTCATAACTCATACCAGATTAAGGCCACCACAATGACTTCATTTCAACGTGGTGACCTCTGTCATGGACTTTTTTCCAAAGAAGGTCACATTCTGAGTTACTGGGAGTTAGAACTTCAATGGATCATTTTAGAGGGACACTCAGTGTGCAAGAGGTTTGTATGTGTGTGTGAGAGAGAGAGAAAGAGAGAGAGAGAATACATGTGAGCAGAGCTAACACTGGACAAAAGCATTGTGGGAGTTGAGATGGATTTGTTGTTGAAGCCCATCTACCTGCTAGAATCTCTACTGGTGCCTTGGTGTCTGGCATGTTGGATGTGTTAATTCATAAATCTTAGGATTGCAAGTGAGAGAAGCTCAACTTGAACTAGATTAAGCAAAGAGGGAATATATTGAGTTATCTAATCAAACCACAGAAATAGCAGGGGTGGCCAGGTGTGGTCATTCCCACCAGTAATTCCAGCACTTTGGGAGACCAAGGCGGGAGGATCACTTGAGGTCAGGAGTTCGAGACCAGCCTGACCAACATGATGAAATCCTGTTTCTACTAAAAGTACAAAAATTAGCCTGGCGTGGTGGTATGCACCTGTAATCCCAGCTGCTCAGGAGAATGAGGCAGAAGAATTGCTTAAACTTGGCAGGCAGAGGTTTCAGTGAGCTTAGATTGTGCCACTGCACTCCAGCCTGGGCACAGAGGAAGACTCTGTCTCAAAAAAAAAAGAAAAAAAGAAAAAGACAGATGAGTTGACTAGCCTTAAAGAACCCGGGACTTGAACGCTGTCATTTCTCTCTCTCTCTCTCTCTCTTTCTCTGCTCTGTTCTGCATGCTGCCTCCTTTCTTCTGGCTTTCTCCATTGAAGGTACAGGCTTGATGTCAGACCACTCCCCACTTCCATTCTTGCAGCCCTGTAACCAGACAATTAAGAGCAAAGCCTTCTTGATAGGTTAGGGAAGCATGCCAACAGGCTCTTCTTGGATCACATGACCTTCCCTAAACCAACCCCTGAATGCCAACCCTGAAACCTGAGCCATATGCTTACCTGTAGCTAGGTGTCTAGGGATACTCGGATCGGCATCACTGAAGTTCGAGAGGAACAGTTCCCCAAAGAAGGGGATAAAATAAACAAGGTTTTGTGTACATGTGCAGCCCCAGATAAAGCTTCAAAGTTTAGTTTCTTGCCTACAGGGCTACTGTACCCTAGTGGAGGGCTGAGCTGGGCCTTTGCTATCCTTGGAATCTCACTGCTGGCCCCGATTGTTGGGTATGGGTTGTGGTGGAGACTGCCTAGCTTCATCAAACTCACTGCCTCCTTTTTCCTGGCACAGAGCTGCACTATATTTTGCAGGCTCCCTTGAAGTTACATCACTGGTAAGCACTGGCCGTGTAATTGAGTTCCAGCCAAAAGGAGAATAGAAGTGATGTGTGCCACTTCTGCGTCGGATCCACAAAACCTCCCATTCCCTCACGCTCATCCCTGCTGTCAGCTTGAAGCAGATGGGTGTGGCAGCTTGAAGTCACAGGTTGAGGTTGATGGGACCCCAGGATGGAAGGAGCACAGGATCCTGAATCTCTTCTTGGAGAAGGCCCATCCACTCACCAGGAATCCCATTTGAGACTTTACCTGAGAGAGAAATACACGTCTATTGTTGAAGCAATTACAAATTTCAGAGTTTGCTACAGCAGTGAGTGTTACTCTAACCAACAGAATTTCTTTCCTTTTTCATCAATGCTGCTTTCCCAAGTAGCTACAGGGAATACTGGAGCCAACAGAGCTGGTTTGAATCCTGGCTCTGCTACTTACCAGCCAGCCACTCTGTCTTTGGGTGCAGTCTTCTTCTTTATAGAATACTCATGCCTACTTCACAAGGCCAAAGTAAGCTTTGAACTCTAAAGGAAGATGGATGCCGTCATTGCCGAGGGTAGGTGTGGATAGCATCGTGTTCTTTAACTACCATAGCATCATTTCATCCAAAATGACTTCCCATCTGGCTAGGGCAGACTTGGAGAAATATCTTCTCAGCTAGGAGGTTCTTCAGTCTCAGAAAAGAGGCTTCCTGACTTGGGAAGCTTTATGTCCTTGGGCTATGGTAAAATGTTGTTGCCACTGATCCATCATTCTACCAGGAGGCAAACCCCAGCAGACGGTAAATCTCCAGCTCTTGCTATTGCTCTCTGGAACTCCTCAGCTAGGGACAGTTCCCGGTTCCAGGCTTGCAGCCCTCTGATTCTCTTTCATTTGTTTACTCACTTATTCATTTGTTTATTCATTCATGCATGTGTCCATCTGTCTGCTTATCCATTCATCCATGCAACAAATATTTACAGCATGCCAACTCTGTGCCAGGCAATGCGCTGAGGGCTGGAGATGGAGGAGTGAAAAGGAAAAGCTCTCCTCACTCTCATCAAGCTTCCATTCTACTGAGAGATCAGAGAAAGGAGTGACAGATGCTATGGTAGGAGTGAGTGAGACAGAGTGCAACGGAGGCTCAGAGAGGGCACGTAGTCCAGGTCTAGGAAGAGGCGTGCCACAAGTAGTGATGCCAAGCATAAGCTTTTCCTGGCAAAAGAATGGCAAAGCTGATTCTGCCACAACCACCAGCTACTCTTGAAATCAACTTTTTGGCATCTTCTACTAGCCTACTGCATCATATAAATATACCACCACCACCACCACCTCTACCACCAACACCATCACTACCACCACCTCCACCACCATGACCACCACCACCACCACCTCCACGACCATCACCACCACCTCTACCACCACAACCACCCACCACCTCCACCACCAACACACCACCACCTCCACCACCATCACCATCACCACCACCACCATCACTATCACCACCACCTCCACCACCATAACCATCACCACCATCACCTCCACCACCATCACCATCACCACCTCCACCACCATCACCACCTCCACCTCCACCACCATCACCACCTCAACCACCATCACCACCAAAACCTCCACCACCACATCCACCACCATCACCATTACCACCTCCACAACCATCACCACCTCCACCACCATCACCACCATCTCCACCACCACCACGATTACCACTACCATCACCACCACCACGATTACCACTACCATCACCACCACCAGCATTACCACTAACAACACCACCACCACCACCACCATCATCACCACCACCACCATCACTACCACCACCACCACCATCAACTCCTTTCTAAACTGTGCCCTGCTAACATTCCATATTTCTTGAGAATATGGTCCCCTGGGGAACCCTATGGCTATTGATACCTCTCTCATGTGTGCCTTCCTCCCCACAACCACCAGTGTTCCACTCAAAGGGCATAAACATCTATAAGGCATTCTGTATGTATGTGTATTTATAGTCTTTTGTCGTTATTGTTGTCTTTTAGACAGTCTCACTCTGTTGCTCAGGCTAGAGTGCAGTAGTGCGATCTCAGCTCACTGTAACCTCTGCCTCC